>JAHWFP010050259.1:211-10939 GCA_023313725.1 Lithobius niger | reverse complement strand
ACTCAGGCCAGTAGAAAAAAACGTTCGTACTCACAGCTTAGGAAACTTAAGTGCAACACGGTGGTCAAGTAGGGTTGATAATTGTCGAGTACTAATGAAACGCTTCCTAGTGTTAAGGAAACAGTGAAGCAAACTTTGACAGAGAAACGGCTGGAATGGCTCTTTGCCTTTTGAAAGCTGTTGACTTTGAATTCTTAATTGTTGGCTGCTGTCAGTTGCCATTGACATGCCCACAAGACAAACAGATGAAAGTGTGCATGGCTGTAACATCAGTTGACACTCTAATGAATTAAATAAAAGGTAAACGTTCTCAAAAAGCAATCACAGAAATTATTAATGCAGCAGAAACTCTGCAAGTCAAATAGACGTTAAGTATGTAGAGAGCGACAGCGCAATGTTTCACGAAGAATTGATGCAAACTGCACTACTGAAACCTTCATTCTACTGAAAGACTAAACTTTGTGTAGACTTGCATTATGCAACATTTTGATCTTATGCTAAATGCATTCCTCGAACGGTTGAACCCTGAGAATATGTTGCCTTTGCTGAAAAGCTCCGAATTGCTTGGAAAGCCCTAACAAACCAAAGTACAATACTCTTGAAACATTAGCCAGTTTTTATAAAGGTGATGTTAAAACTGAGGCTTTACAGAAACAATATGAACAGTTATTTGGACTGCTTGACAAGAAAAATGAACAGAAAACAACAAAAGGAATTTAGAGCATTTATTCATGGTTGACAGAAAGAAATGCACACACTCTATGTGCAGACATAATACAACTATTAATAAACAAAAACGGAACGTTAAATGTTTAGAGTAAGGATCTAAAAGTCAAAACCTAGAAGGAACACGGACAAGCTTTGAAAGTCAGTAAGAGGCTGGAAAGCATTAGACCCTTACTACCCGGTGGTTAGATTAGTTCTAGTCTCTTCGGACTGAACGTGTGTATGAACGGTTGTAGCAGGTTTTCTTTGTTCTTAGTATATTGTTTTGGAACTTTAATAACACAATTTTCTTGTGAAGTTTGGCATTTTGTCTTTTGATGCTTTAGAATTTTTATTATATTTCGTAGATTTATGGTAGAGGATTACCATAATGCTGTTTGCTACGAATATGCTGGCATGTTACTAAATTGAAAAATAATTTTCAACGTAAAGCAAAGCAGGAAACGTATAACCATACTACCACTTGATCATCACATGGGTCATTGTAGGATGATTTCCAGTTTTTCATGAAAATGTATTTATTGCTGACGTCGTGTTCAAATGAACATTCTTTGTCGGCCCTCAAATTTATCAAAAATCGCCGGCGCACAACTATGAGACTCACGGTTCTTTGGAAAATTTGATGCTGCTAGCCATAGAAGGGGAAAGAAGGACGGATATTAATTTGGAAAAAGTAGTCAATTGGTTCTGGTCGATGCCTGATCGACACAAGTGAAAACAAGGTAGACTATTAAGGAAGCTAAGAACATTGTAAAATATCGTTAATTCCTTGGAAACAGGTAAATTAAACAAAATAATGCATAAAAAGTTTTTTTTCGGTGCATGTGTTAAACCCTGTATATGACACCCCTAAGGTGCTACCAAAGGTCCTCCGTTTACTGCAATTTAAAAAAGTGTCAATTTGGGTCTTCCAGCTGTCTGAAAATCATTAAAATTGCTGAAAATGTGTGAGCTTACAATGCACTTACAGTGACCCTTTCCCCCAATTTTGTGGGTGCATGACGCCACTGCAGCCACCTTCTGATGGGTGTCAAAGTTCAACCAACTAAGAGAAAAGCGCACTAAAGTTCAAAAAAGGATAGTTTGGCGCAACCTATGAAATACCCCAATGTAGTGGCAAGTGCTTTCGAGCGTGCCGAGCCTAGCGGCTATTCGGCCGACATACTGCTTTAAGAGGCTGTCACAGAGATAGCCAAAAATGCTTCACGGATTACAATTCCACCTTCTCCCGAGTAACATACTGTGTTCCCTATGGATATTACATGTTCAGTTCTACGTAAACATGAGCCACGCGCAGACATTGTACAGTCAATGTACAAATGTTATAAGTCAGATCATGAGATGTAAAAAGTATCTGAAAACAGAAGTTTAAGACAAATGAAAAGACTAAACAAGATAGTCATCTTCTGTTGTATGTCATGGTTCAACCAGCTAACAGAAAGCGTACTAAAGTTCCGAAAAAATATACTAGAAAGAATACTAAAACATTAACATGGGAATACCAGTGTGTTTGCTGAAACAACGTAGAAAGTTTCCTGGTCCCAAACCGGATATCCTTCCAAGTAAACAAGCATTGTCTCGTGAAAAGCTGAAAGATGTGCATAATCTTCCGAAAGTGTGTTATGGTGACGACTGACAAAACATGGAGAGTTGTGGATGATGAGTGAACTTACTAAATGAATGCAACTGCGGTGAAAAAGATCTTGGTTGTGAAGTTTAGTGGTAGTATGAGCACAGGCAATCTCTTTAATTTTCAATATTGTGCAAGGACGTGCTTCTTTTGTTTCTTTTAATACAGGGTGTTCCATAAAATTTGATATCATTTCGTAATCCAATAACAAGACCAATTCTCATTCAAATGATCTCAAATTTAACAGCATGTGTTGAAACAACACAAGTTTTGGTATTTAATGTTTGGTGGTTGTACCGTTTCATTCACTGGGGAAAAAAAAGAGTTTTATGTGTTGGACTGTGCTCAAACACAATTAAGAAGTCTGTGCAGCATTCATTTATGAGAGAATTCGCTAAATCGTGAGGCCACATTCACATTGAGTGGCAACAAGCATAATGTTCTCATTTGGGGCGTAGAAACTCGCCATGCCATAGTTGAGTGCATAAGAGACTCACCAAAAGTGAATGTGTTCTCGCCATCTCCATGCATCATCTTCATGTACATACAATGAAAATTGTTTGTGGCAGTTGACAATTTTCGCTATGTTTGGTGCTTGTGTTAGGATTATTCAGGAAGAACGAATTCATCAATTCAAACAAGTCCAATGGGTTTATTAACAATCTAGTTAATCTATTACTTGCATTAAACAATTCTATTCATTACTGCTAAAAGACTGGTTATTTATCATTCACAGGTCTTGTGTAACAATGATATGATATTCTACTGCAGGTGTGAAATAACAATTCACTATTTGTAGTACAATTAGTCTTCCTTGACAATTTGAACAGTAACGGTAATTCACAAGGTTAATCATTAATAACCAGCACTCTCAAAATGTATACACATAGCATAAAATTCAATCTCAATTGACTCTCAGTTAGCCTGATACTAGAACTTGAACAATACTTCAATCAAGAATAAAACTCAGAACTCTACTTAGCTGAATAATTAGGCTGCTGGTAGGTGAACCAAGACGATTTCCAGTGGCTCCAAGATTACTCCCCCATGGAGGGAACTGGCAGCAGAAGAACACTCTGGCAAGAACACCAACCCAAGCTTTACTCCCTGCATACATATGAAACTTACACTAGGGTCTAAGCATGACTATTCTCCCTGACTCACGAGTTCTTTTCCTTAAAACATGAGCGTACACATGGCTCCATCTGCTGCCCAAGTCCACCCACCAGCCTACAAAAGGCAAACAGTAGCAAAGTGAAGATTTGGTTTCTGGTAAGAATAAAATGGTAGTGGTAATGATATGGATGCAGAGGTACCACTTAATAAGTCCATTACTGCCTTATATTAATTAATTACAATAATTATTAAGGAAATTAATAATGAAGTCTTAGACACACAAAATCAGTGAAGTGATTTGTAAAATCATGACACATGGCCATTTTTTTTCTAGGGAAATGTGATCAGTGATAGGTTGATTGCAAATGAAGGCGAAGACTTCATGTTTCACAGTACGGGGTTCCACCTCACTGGAAGCTCACTGCACAAGCTTTGCTCAATGATAATCTGCTTGGGAGATGGATCGGGCATGCTGTTGAAATGACCCCCACATTCTCCTGATCCCAGTCAAAGTGCCCCCCCCCCCCCCCTCTTCATATACAGACGTAGAGGATTTTAAGCAAAGAATCATTGCCTCACTGGAGACTGCTACCTAAGACACGCTACATCGTGTTTGGAAGGAGGTGGACTACTGACTTGATATATTCCCTGTCACAGGCGGTGTGCATATTGAAAACTAGTGAAATCGTTGATTTAGCAGGAACTTATGCGCGAGTGAATGGTGGCAGATTTGAGTTGTGGTAATAGGTCTTCTTTTTTTCCATAATTTTCTTGATAGTGGGTGTTTCTGTTGATTTATATGTATTTAAATTCATGAAGTTCAACAACATTATGTTTTAATTGTTTAAACTTTGTTTCCTGTAGTTTAAAAATTTTTTTTTATTAGTTTGTAACTTAGCATGATTGCCACTAGTGAACTCTGTTTGCAACTTATATATCATCTTCTATGATCAGTAGCCAATACAATTCTGCGTTCTGTAGTGTATACATCTCTATGGTCTCTGTGATTAAAACACCACGTTGATAGACTGGGATGTTGTCTCACTTAGTTCAGTGAAATTCTGACTTACATAATCCGAATTGACTGCAGATGGACTTAATTAACCCACAGCTTAAGGACCCAGTACTTCAGAAGCCTGGAATCAAGCTTGTACGTGTTTGGAAAACGAATTTTGGAAGCAAGGCTTGTGAGTGACTGAACTAATCTTACAGAAACAAAAATCAAAATGGCAGAACACACAACACATTTGCACAATGTTGGAATCACAAAGTTAAACAACTCAAATTATCAGTTATGGAAGACAAGAATGGAATTTGCTCTTCAAAAGGATGTTTTGTGGGATGTGGAATCTAGTGCCCCAGATATGACTGATGAGGGTTATGCAAAGTGGGTAAAAAAGCCAGGGGCTACATAGGCTTATGTGTAAAGGACAGTCAAGTGAGACCTGTGGCAAAATCCATGACTGCAAAGGAAGCATGGAAAAACATAAAGAGTCCTCACGAAATGGATTTCCAAGAAGGAACAGGTGCTTCAACAGATTTATATAGAAAAAAAGCCTTGAAAGCGCTAATAAAAACATTGGGTTATTTATAAAACCTTCGTCGTATCAACTATTACAACATGCACGGTAATAAAACATTAAAACTTGATGTCTTGTATAAAAGGGGAGGGGGAGATCCTTAAATTGTGTACGATAATGGAAGTGTAATTGTGTACTGATTTTTACAGTTTCTTTTCAAAAAGTGGCCGAGTGTGTGTCGCTAGTGAGCCACGAAATATGAAGTTTTAGTTTTTATTACCAAGCATGTTGTAATGGTAGGTACGACGGAAGTTTTATAAATAATCCAATCTTTTTATTAGCGCTATTGAGGCTTTTTTCTATATAAATCACGAAAGGGACACACTTAGTGGTACTGTAAATTTGCAAAAGAAGTTAAACAGGATGAAGGGAAAGATATGAGGGGTCGTTGGGTAATGAGGAGGCAAGGCTACTAAGAAATGAGCCCATGAGAATGGAAGTAGACCAAGTCCATTTTTGGCAAAATCGAACTAGCACAGTAGAAAGCTTCCGTAGGTATATAGGGAACGTATTGCAGAAGAAGACCAAGTCCATCTGGTGAACGTTCATAACACAGCCACCATGTTAAAACACAGACCAAGTCCATTGAGCTGCTTTATTTGGTTGATTAGACCAAGTCCCTGAAACGCTCACTAGGTGTCGCTGTATTCATTGCAAGTTTGGCGTGATTAGACCAAGCCCAGTTTTGTTTACAGTTTTGTTTGTTGCAAGCATGTCAAGTGAATCTGAGCAAGATTCAGGAGAAGAGTTTCAGGCACAACGATCATTGTCAGATGAAGACAACAATGATGGTAAGTTTCATTGATAAAATTCCAATTGTAGCGCAAAATGTGACGTGTCTTAGTTCTTGGATATTCGTTATGGTACCATTTTACAACGCAGGGGAAGAGCCTTATGACAATAACGAATTAATACCAAGTACAGAGGCTGTACAGTTGGATGAAAATAATGTCACTGAAAGGGGTAAGCTATACAACTTTTGGAAGGAGTGGTCATTAATGCCAGCATACCTGTTGCAATGATGTTACTGTATGTACAAAAGTTTTCACATCAACCTAACCTAAAATCAACAAAACGCCATAAAACACCACGGAAATACTGCTACTCAATTGGGTGCCTGCTTTCATGTGCACTTAACCCCTACTTTTAAATTAAAAACGTACATTGTGTAGTGGTACTCAGTCCGATTTAGTGCTTTGTTGACTACTGGATGGCGCTACAGTAGAATAACATGAATTTGCCAAGTTGCCTATCCAAGTTGCCTATTAATATTTTCCAAGTTACCTATTATTGAGCAAATACCTTTGAAACAACAGTGTTTTTGTTTTTTAGGAGTTGCTGCCCCAAACCAAAACGAACAACGAGATGTTGCAGTAGAGCAGCCCACTGGCCGTAAACATAAAAAGGTACAAGAATCAGCGCCTGGGAGGAAACGGCCACGACGTGTGACAGAATGGGAACAAACGCAAACGCCTTCGCAACAGTGGGCAACAATACAAAGATTATAAAGGAAAAGTAATACCTGCCAAAGAAATAAAACTTCCTGCGCCTCAACACACATGTAAAGGTAAACAATGTGGGACACTTACACATGAAGAAAGACAGACCTTATATGCCAATTTCTGGAAATTGGGCAATAAAGGGGTCCAAGATGCCTATGTTTATGGCTTGACGTGTGAGTCGGTTCCCAAGCGACATCGTCCACGGTCGCCAAGTAAATCTCGAACCAATCGAATCCGTTCTAATAAAAGCTTTTCTCACAAATACACTTTGCCTGCAAAGGATGGCTCTAGCCTAAAGGTCTGCAAAAACTGCTTTCTGTCTACGTTTGGCCTGTCAAGTTGTAGGGTGAACTACGCTTTGTCAAAGAAACGTACTCTAGGAGTCCCTTGACCTGAACAAAGAGAGGCAAGAGAGTGCACGTAAGGTTATTGATGATGATAAGGTTAATGTTCGTCACCACATTACTTCATTTCCTTCATGTTTCCCATTACACACGAACACATCAGCAACGAGTAAGAAGATATGTTTCACCAGATCTTACAGTGAGTCGGATGTACAGGTTGTACCAAGAAAAATGTGTAGAACAGGGTAAATCCCATGTCTCTGAATGGTTCTACCGTGATAGTGAAAAGCACGAATTTAACCTCGAACGGCATCCACCATTAAAAGACTCATGCAAACGTTGTGATGTTTTCAAAGTATCACTAGTGAAGCTCAGGTACGGAATAATACTGCGGATATTGCCAAATTGAATAAGGCTCATGACCTCCACCTATGAAAAGCACAGTGTGTCCGAGGACAGCTTGCCGGTGAAAAAAATGATAACACCCTCTAACCGTGGCGCATTTGCCTTTAATCTGCATAAGACATTGTCATCTCCATCATTAACTTCTAGTATTGTTTACTACAAGCTGCAACTGTCCACCTACAATCTTGGAATACATTTTCTTAAGAAAGGCACTGCTTCTATGTATATATAGCATCAGGGACAAACTTCCTGGGGTCCTGATGAAATCGGTTCAGCCATCCTTCATTAAGCACGTAGAGAAGTGAATAGCGGCATTAATACTTTCTGTTGATATGCTGACTCGTATGGGCGGCAAAATCGCAATATAAAGATTGCAGCATTATGTGCGTACATTGTGTCTACTATGCCAGTGGAGGAGTTTAAAGTAGTATTCATGGTGTCAGGTCATAGCTTCCTACCGTGTGATTTAGATTTCGGCATAATTAAGCGAGCAAAGCCCAAAGCAGTAGATGTTTACAAGCCACAAGAATGGATGGATGTTGTCAAGTTAGCTAAGAAGACTGCTCCTCCCTTTAAGGTAATAAGAATGGATTCAGACACGCTGATAAATCTTGAGCCCTTAGTTCGTTGTCTCGTTAATCGTAAGACTGACACTGATGGTGAACCAGTCAAGTGGTTAGAAATGCGTTCATTTAAGTTTCAGAAGTCAGCTCCACTACGGATGCATTATCAATATCTAACTGATACAAATGCACCTGTATGCACGCTAGACCTAAGTCGTCATGGAAATCGAGGCAGACCACACCAGGCCCTTGACACAATGAATCCTGAACCTTCGTACCCAGATGGGCGTTAAATAAAAGTTCAAAAGATGAACGACATTATAGATTTACTGGGACTGGTCCCTCAAGAACACCATACATTCTACAGAAGTTTGAGTGTGGATAACAACGCTCGTAATGAGGATGCTGTATATGAGGACGAGCTACTTTATCTTTCAGATATCGAAGACCTAGCACAGTCACCCACCTAGCTTAACATTCTTCCTGAAAATGTTCTTCATCAAAGAACAATGTGTTTGTAGTGTTTTCAATGTTGTGTGTCCTCTAATATAAAAAAGGATGTATGTAAGCTACTGCATCATCATTAACCTTTATTAAAGCAAAATTGTCCTGGACATGGTCTACTTTTATTTTGAACAAGTTGTTGAGTTGTCTTGAGAAGTAGTCCAAGTCCACCCTCTGAGCTTTAGTAGAAGGTTGGTCATTATGAAATTTTCATTACTTGGTAAAGTCCTTTAAACTAAGCATTTTCAATTTTAAGTTTGACAATATACATAATACTGATTTTTTGATAATGATGAAACTTTAGAGTCATTTATCTCAAAATGGCAAAAATGTACTTAGTCTACTTCAATTCTCATGGGCTCAAATTGAGTATTGACTTGGTGGAGAGCAAGATGGTTGAATAATAGCAGCTGAGTAGAGATGCCAATGAAATTCCAGAATCTGAACAAAATGGTGGCAATAAAACAAACAACAAAAAGCAGGCCAATTGTTTCTACTGCAAAATGAAAGGTAATTTTAAAAGAGATTGTTTAAAGCCAATCAACAAAAGCAAGGTCAGCAAAACGCCAACAATGTAAAGAATAACACGTAAAGCACACCAAACCGAGGCTGCGGAGAGCACAAGTGCGGAGTTGCATGTATGCATCAAGACTAGTAATGGGGAAAGCCAGAAAACTGGTACTTCGACTCAGGAGAGTCCTGCCGCCTAGCAAACACTAAGAAGTATTTTGAAACATTCAAAGCAGGTGTAACAGAAACTGTTCATGAAGCAGATGGTGGCAGGGTCAAGAATGAAATTGTGGGGAACGTTTTGCTGGACTGTGTCAGTCGGGATAAAGTGACGAGAGTTGTATGAAAAACCCACGTAGAATGAAAATGTACTTTCGGTACGTTCATTGACCAATATGAGGCTAAGATTGTGAAATCTCCAATGGTGATGAAGTAGTAGCCACTGCAATCGCACGGCAACAGCTTTACGAGCAAACACAAAGCAATGTTGACTGAGTTCGCGTTGGAAGAAGAATGTTTGCATTCTTGGCACCGCAGGTTGGGCCATAGGAACCCAGACTGGATTAAACTGTTGCAAGAAAAGGACCTGGCCACTGGATTTGCAGAAAGTACCCACGCGAAGCCTAATAATTAAGTTAACTGTTTTTAATTTGTTGTTAGTCCTTTTGGGCCCGCAGCCAGTTTAAGAATTCACCTTCAAAAAGACCAACGCCAAAACATGGCCGCCGTAAACAAGTTACATGCCTCAGTAAAATAAATGGTAGTAAACTAAGCGCTCTATGGGTATAAAAAATTGCATACGCAATAATTATATTGTAAATTATTGTACAAAAATATACTAGGTACCATCGTATTACGTTTTCAGCAATAAAAAAAATGTTGAAGTTTGACTACATAAATGCTTAAGAAAAAATTCAACTTGCAGTAACTGGGAGACCTTGAAATGATAACATCCACTCGTTATTCTTCCACTACAGCATCGTTTACTGCTTCCAAAATCTTTATTTGATGTTTGAAATACTGTACAAATAGTTTAAAGTTGTTTTATTTCCTCAATATTCACGATCGCGACAGCAATCCAGTTTCGGCCGCCATCACACTTCTAACTGGGTGTCCGAAAGTCGTACAACTGTTTGCTTCAATGGCTGTGACCTTGGCTCGCTTCACATGATGTCACTTGAGACTGGACCCCATGCGATCAGTGGTTGTGCCACTAATGAACCAATCGTTACTCGTGATACTGAAGGAGGTTCAAAACGGCTATTGAAACAGAGCAGTTTATTCGAGGAATAAAGGCAGTGACGTAGAAGTTGATGACATCATTCAAAGCAGGCAAGGAAACGGGAATTCTCAGCTTTCTCGGACACGGTTTCGACACACTCCTGCCAGCGCTAAGCCAATCAGGACGCTCCTTTCATTCTGGTTTGCTATGTCTCCCACAAACGTTTTGCTTCGTTCGTTTGTATGGTGAAACGATTCCATAATCCTTCACACTTAGGAAATATTACGGCAAAGAAACAACAGCTTGACTTTAATGATGATACTTACGAAGATTGGGGAATACTGTTTTGCAAAGCATGTTGTGTTTCCTAAGACCACCGTAGAAAATCGACTATTAAGGATTTTACAAGTCAAACTCTTGCACGGAACGTCAAAACCCAAGCAACTACGCCTACTGAAGCACAATCGTCTGGATTGTCTACTAAAAGTCATCAAACTACTGTAACCAGTGCGTTTGCGGAAAATTTGTTGCAGAAACACAGTTAATTGTTGGTGAACGACCTCGTAACTGCTATGGCTTCTGCTGACATCCAACTTCAAAAGCTTAATAACTTAGCTATCAGAGAA
>JAHWFP010050256.1:0-10965 GCA_023313725.1 Lithobius niger | reverse complement strand
CTTCCCTTGGGTTTCAACAAAGGGGAGGAGAGGTTTAGCAAGAAAGATCCATTGCCCATTACCCTCTCAACTTGTCCTTAACTTTGGCAAGAAATCATTGTTACCTACCTATAGATCACTTGGTGTGTGTTGTATGCTAGTTGCATTGTTAAATTGACTCAAAATTGCATTCTGAGTTGTTAAATAAGTAGGACGGAAAGCCAAATCGGCGAAACTAGCGTTAAACAAAATTGAGCTTATGGGTTATTACCAAATGATAGGTTATTACTTTCGAGGACAGTAGGCCTGGAAACTGGCAGCCTCATAAGATGAACTATATTTATTTCAAATTGCTAGCAACAACCACTGCATGCACAACTGTTGGTGTATGTTTATCTGGGTAAACTACTGTTAGCTTTAGTAAAAAAGAATAATTACTTGCAATGATTGTAACCCGTCCGTAATGTGCGCTCTTCTTAAAGATTGTATTAGTGATTATTACTCGATTATGCCTCATCGAAATGAATTTGTTACCTGACAAGTGCTTAAAGTGCCAACTGTGTCCTTCATTAACACTCCATAACACTGAACGGTGGCTTTCCTCTGTGATGGGATTTTGTACAGGGCCGACGACAGGATAACCCGGGACTGGTCCAAACTGGATAGGGGCCAAAAGAGCTTTCTTTTTTCATTGTTATGGCCTTAGCTTTGTGTATTTACCTCGGTTAAACGTAAAACTGATGGAGCTCATCTTGAATCCTCAACTAAGCCCAAGTCTGAATTCCCCAGACCAATTACAAGTGTCCTCTTTTTTTGCCCCTGGCCCTGGTTTTTGTAGCATTCAATGACGCAGGTATGCAACTTTCCTTGAGATGCACCGAAAACACTGCGGCTGAGTCCTGTTTGCAGTTATTTTTAATTTTACCCCAATTTGGGCTCACCTGGCATATAACGACTGCTGTCAAAATCAAGCTGGGTTGCACGGAGTAAGGCATTACCATCTAGATACTCTGTAGTCGTTGTTGAAGGCTGAAGAGTAAAAGTATTTGTTTTTGAGTTGAAAACTTCTTTGAAACCAAAAGGCTTCTAGGTGACGGGTTTAAAATATTTTTGCCAGAAATGCAACCTGTGGCTTACACCAGGACATGACAATAATTTAGCTAAATATTGCACGATTTTTACGTTCAAATACACCATTTAAGATTTTCAATGGTGCAAACCACAAGTTAGCTACAACTGCTCTGAACATTTAGCTAAATTTTAAACAAAGATGTCTCCAATGGATAAGAAAAATTGCTACTCACTGCTAACTTTAACAGGATTAGTGTTTATTACAACATAAAAGTAATTGTCTCTTAATTGACACCATCATTTTCACATCTTGAAAGGTCACGAATGGTACATAAAATGTTTGGTGCGCGTGCGATTTTGTTTTTTCTGGGTGTGGCGTAATGCGCGAACTGATACGGTAATATTGCAAACGCCATTTCTTTTAGTTTGTGGGTGCTGGGGACCCATAACCGCCGAGATACGAACGTACGCCTTCAACGTATAACAGCGAAAAACTTAAGTCCCAGCACGAGCTTTGTGAGGGGTCCCCGGGGACCCCGAGCAAAGCGGACAGTCACAGCCCAGTTGTCAGCGTCGTCGGCTCCAAACGAAGAGAATGCCAGTTCGAATCCGAGAACCGACCCAACTACCATAAGGACTCTAAAAAAAAGGGTCTGAAAATTTTTTCAGGCGGTTATGGGTTAATAGGAGAATTCATAATGTACGTTTTATCGTCCGTGACGGGTGTAAGTCAATGCCTAAACTTTGGTATTTACAGGACAGCTAGTTGGTGTTAACTCTTTGGCACTTCAATTTGCTTCGCTTAATAAATTATTCTTTTTCAGATAAGGTTCTTTCATTCTTTTCAGTGCATCACTGTTCATTGGCCGCTGTTCTACCCTGACAACCAACCTACACTATAATCATGAAACGTGAAAACGAGTTACGTTTTATTATACACTAAACCACCTCCTACAGAACATATCACACTTCGTCCACAGCGCTACAAATGTATTTTTCAAGTTTTAGGCATCCTTGATGAAGAGTTTCTGAGGAAGGAGAACGAACTTTCTCCGAAAATTTAAACAGGACGAAGTGTGATATGTTCTGTAGGAGGTGGTTTAGTGTATAATAAAAAGTGTAACTCGTTTCATGAGTTCAATGAACCACTGTTGTCGCCGATTACCAGTGTTCGTCAATCTACACTGTAATTTTGGCACAATTCCATGAAAGGTTTTCACCTTTTTAGCAACTGAAGATTTGAAGAGCTGTGATGAAAGTAGTACAGAATTTCAAGCGACCAACTCCTCAGACAATTCTAATGAGCGCTGTATTTTTGTTAACATATGCTGCCTATGATTGTAAAATTGTGGGTGGTTCTTGCTATGGGCTGAATTATGGATGCTACAAAATACAAGTTCTGATGGTGTAAGGTAATATCACTTTGTGTCGTTCAAGAAAACTTTAGTGAAGTAAATGGTGGGCGTTAGACTCCCTTTGTGGCAATACAAGATACAAAGCAAGTCTTGACTGTCTTTACTGCATACGATTTGCTCGTTAATCCTTTACCTTTTTTATCTATTCTTTAGTAGTGGAAAGGCCGAACCAAGTTCGGATCGCAAATGCCTGGAGAACTATGGGCTCCACTAACTACAGTATTACAAAGTGAGAGACCAACGCAATCCTATTCACAGAATCTTGACAGAAGCTGTATAACAAACATTTCACTTTGTAAAAACCTCTTTGAAAACCATATTTTTGTGTGAATGCTGCATCTGTGTTTTCTAACAAACTTTATGTCAGTACAATTTTGAAACCATTCTTTGTCAATACTGCATCCCTTTTTCAACTAATTTCCCTTGTTTTTGTGCTATACAATTGTCTGTGACTGAACAAATTAAAAGCTCTGAAGCCTGTTTTCTCAAATGACGTAGCTCTTTTTTAACCCATAGCGGTTGAAAAGGACGTTAATTTGACCAATTCCTTTTTTCATGCCCCCCCCCCCCTTTCTTCACTCTCTCCTCCCCACTCTCGCTCCCCTCTCTTCACCCTCTCCTCCCATTCTTTCCCTCTTACCCCACTCTCGCTCCCCCTTTCTTCCACTGTCTTCTCTACCACCTCTTCCCCCACTCCTTCCCATCCTCCCATTATCTTCACTCGAACTCTATCCTCCACCTTTGTCTCTTGTGTGGGATATATTGTGCACCCCAATTCAACCCTTCTTTTGCTGTGCATTTAGTTTTTTTTATTATAGTTTTCCTTGTGTATGTTTATGTTTATTATAATTGGCATCCTTCCTTCCACCTTCTCCGCATTACAGCGTTATGCATAAGCCTGCAACAACGAACGTGCATGCAGTAACTGGTACTAAACCAACTTTGAAACCTTCAACTTGGCTCTAAAAGCCAGCATCCATTGAAGGTATTTGGAAGAAAGTGTTTGAAACCCATTGTCTTGATCTTTTGTGACCATTGTTAAGCTTCTACATTATTGTACTCTTCATCGTTATCATTTGCTGCAGTCATAGGGCCTCAGGGCTTCGTTGGGCAGACGACCGGAAGCGGTTGAGCTTCCTACAAAACCATTTGAACCTTTATCGGAAATCATGCTTCTTATTGAAAGGGATGCTTGCAAATTATGATATAGATTTGTTTCTGGGAATGTAATAAATTTTTTATGGTGTGTGCGTCTGCCGCCCGGGATAGTCACGTCAACACAAGTAGTCCTTGTCGCAATATGGTAGATACCGTGGTCACACATTGTTGTCGGAGGTGACAATCTGCATACCACCACAATCACAGATAGCCGGCGACAATATTAATAATGGTAATAATGTTTTGTCACCATACTAATGCCCCCTTCATGCCATAACTTTTTTTAGTTGGATTCTGTGACACCCACTGGTTGCAATACTAAGTTATAGAGTTATGTAGTATTGCAGCTGTACGGCCTCTTTTAAATGTGAATTCCTTCCCACTACTTGGCTATGTGAGAGCAGTTGTCCTATGAAAAATAACATGGTAATAATAACCTAATAACATGGAAATAACCTAACGTATCCAATCCAATCCAAAGACGTCTGGTGGGCCGTTGCTGTCGATTTCAACCCAATTCCAGCTGTACTATAGTGTTGGCAGTAGTAGAAAGCTGATGACTGTTGCCTGACTTGGTGCAACACACTAGCATGTCGTGAAAAGATTTATTAGGGGAGCCGTAATCACCACAGGTTCTCTGCTCCATTAGCAACGAACCAAAGTGAACTGACGCAAACTGCACTTAAACTAACCTTACAAGCAACACAGCCATCGAAGCAAGATATCCCAGGTTCGAATACCAGTCTACACAGTTGTATTTTCTTCTTTCTCGTATTAGCATATTTTGTGTTCTTACAAGGCCATGCTTTAATGCTAAATACTTCGTTATGAGAAAATAAATATTTTTGGTGTAGGGAAATAAAAGATCTCTTGAGACATGACTCGCAGTGTTGACTAACTCTTTATTTAACCCCTTCAATGACAGACGTACGTACACGATTGGGGGGGGGGCTTTTTTTTTTAATGCCACGTACATTGAACGGTTGCTCTATTTGATCTCGCGTTATCTTGGATTGTAAGCCAAGCCTCTTAACAACTTCATTATTTGTCAATGAAGACGTTCTTCTTCTTAAGTCAGCCCAACCCAAACCAGATTTTCTACCCACTGTATACTGACCAGATAAGGCCGTGTAGGATGCACCCTTTGCAACATTGGTACGGTTTGGTTTTGGTTACTCGTGATGTCCATGCATCACCGAACTTAAGTTTTTCAATTACATTTTTGCGTACCAATAAACCATGAATTTCGTTCACTTCCCATATTAAGTCAGCTCTTCCCCCTTCAGTTACTTCTTCATTTGTTAATGTAAACGTACACAAACAGGAATTGTTTTAAAAATAACAAATTGGAACATGATTTCTTCACGGGAACAAAAGTTCTTTCGATGCATTTTTACGCAAAGTGGTAAACAACCTCTGAATTTCGTTGGCGTCGCTCACTCAATCAGCACATCCCTCTTCCGTCTTTATTTTTTTCGTGTTTGTTGTCATTGTTACTGACTGCCGTCGATTGCTTCGCGCCCAGATATATTCACGTTTGTTCTCAACTACCAAATCAATTACCTCTCAGCGTCGTAGGGCATATCCCAGTTTGGATTCGTGCTCTGTAAAATAAAAATAAGAACGAAAAAAAATCCGTATTTATTAGTTTGTAATTGGGGTTTTCAGGGCTGGTGACCCTGTCGGGCCCTGACTGGGTAGGGGGGCTGGAGTGTGATCGCTCGGTGGGACAGCAACCCCTCTTTTTTATTTTATTTTTTTGTTTGTTCGTTGCAATCCTCGTGTGTTGAATCTTGTAATGATCAATTCAACTGAATGCTGCAAAGGGGGAGTGGGGTGAAGGTGCCTGTAAATTTATGGAAAAACTAATTCGGTGGGCCAATTTTTTTTTAATTAGTGGGCCAAAATGTTATTAGTCCGGTCATGAGAATTAAGCCAGTCCGGGCCTGCACCCAGTAGGGTTTTGCTCCTCAATAAATTCAATCTTCTATGTATATAATACGCTTAGGTTGGGCAAGCAAATTCATCATTATGCACTATAATGAAAGAGGGCGAGCGGCCGAAAATGTCAACCAAACGGGTGTGGCCTGTAACAATCGAAATATTGCTTCAATAATGCTATCTCTTAGAACAGACTTGAAGAGTTTCAAAGTTGGTTCAATAACAATCACTTCATGCGTGACCGTTGTTGGGTTTATTGCACTTGGTATTAGAACGAAGAAACGGGCAATTGAGCGTCCTCCATTGAAAAAAGACATTTACTTCCAGAAAAAAACAAATCAGGAGGGGTTAAAATGGAGGGGGAGTAGGGATGGGGGACATTCACACCTCTCAATTGGGGAATCCGGGTTGGGGACGGGGGAGGCGGTGCAGGAAGAGAAGCGGGGGGGGGGGGGGAGGCATAGGGGAAAATCAGACCATACAACTGGATAGGTCGCAGGGGGGTTCGGAGGAGAAGCAGGGGACAGTCTGCACCCTTTTCGTTCCATACTGCCCACTACAGTATTTTGCTCAGGTATGCGGGAACCGGCTAGACCGGCGTATGTTACAGCTAGTTCAAATAATTTTTCGTTGGTTAATAATCCGGTAGCATGTTTCTCGTGCACCTAAATTGTTGGATCACAGTGGCCATTTCAGTGACCAGCTGACCAAATTATATATAGAACTAGCCGTCGTAAGCCTGGGGTTTTGTTTCGCGGTGTTCGTCTAGTGCTTTGTTTGACAGGTAATGTTATTTCGTTTCAATTCGTGGTGTTCTTTCGCCCGTGGTTGTTTCCTAGGTATTTGTTTCCTGTAATACTCTCCCTTTCTTCCCAACCTCTCCCATTCCTCCTCCCCTGCCCCTTTGATACACGTAGTTGAGTTTGGATCAGTATTTGACTTAAATATTACCCCTCCCTCTCGCTCCCTCCTTTTCCCCTCCCTTCCCTATCTCTCCCCTTACCTACCCTCTTTGATGTAGTCGAACACCTGGTTGCTGGTGACATCTAGTGTCCGACTTTCCAGCTCGACTCTTAGCAGTACTTTTCCCCCGATCTTATTGGCTTGCAATGTACCACAATGATTTTGCTCGACTTAATCAATTGTCGATTTCATCTCTTTTATTTGGGCTCTCACTTTTCTTGCTTACAACAATGGCTTGCCCAACACAATCAATTGTTTACTCCTTTGCTTTCACTTTTGCCGTATTAGCAGTACATCAACACTGCGTTATGTGAAAACCTTACAGGTAAGTTTATTTGTGTTCCTTTACTGTTTTACGTTGGTTCAGTTAAACCTGGCCTTAAACATCAAACGAGTTCGTTTTTGCTTTATAATCAAATAAAGGTTAAATGTGCATCTCGTTTTCTATTTTTTGGGGCGGATAAGCTGGCTTGGGTTCGGCTCCGTAAGTTAAAAACAACAATAAACAACAAGGCACTGAAACAGTGCTACAAACATACCAACTTCCAACAAACTTGCATTGAATGAGCGAGCGTAGCGAGCGAAACTCAGTGCGTTTGCAAGGTGTACAGTAAACCAACTTGGTTTGCAAAAGTATCTACATCATAAGGGCGTAGAAATAAGTATAAGCAAACAATCACTGTGATCGCTTTTCATTCTTCGTGCACGTGGTACGTCTTTGCTACGGTGCCTAACAATTTCGTCTAAACCTTTGATTGTGGATGGGTAAAATTTAAGAATTCGTGTTTCAACTAAAGGCATACATATAGTTTCGAATCAAACTAAGCCACCTTGTTAATTTCGAGGCCTTTTGGCCTCGAAATTGGCACATAAACACGATGAAATGGCTTACTTAATGCGGGCTTTCAGAGCTGAGCTGAATAATATTGTTTTAACTTGCACACCAACAATTAATGCGGAGCACGAGGTTTATCATTGCTATCCTGCAGAGTGGCCGGCAACAATAAGGCCTGTCCCAGAGAAAACAAAACAATGAGGCATTGTTCGGCCGGGCGATTTGCTTTCTGCGTCTCCCAGAAAACAAAAATGTCAAAGCCGCCAGGCTAAAAGATTTCAACATCACCCGTCGGTACAACGAACTTCAGCAAGCAATACAACATTATTAGCCAGCGCAATTTTTTTCAGACAACGATGCTGGAAAATGCATCGAAGTGCCAATTTTTAAAACGGTGCATCCACTGACTTGCATCACGGGATGCGCTGATTGAGTGAGCGAAGCGAACGAAAATCAACGTTTGTTAGCCAGTGTACGCAAAAATTGGATTGAACAAAGTTAATTCAATGAAAGCATTTGTTGGCCAGTGTGCACAAAATTAGGATTGAAGAAACTTAATTCGGTGAAACATGGACATACACATGAGCAACCAAACCGTGCCAGTGTAGCAAACGATGGATCCAAGACCAGCCGTGCGTAGCACGGGCTTCCTCTAGTCAAGAATTACAAAGCAAAAACGAACTCATTTGACATTTAATGTCGGTTTAACCGATCGGAAGACGAAACAGCAAAGGAACACAAATAAACTTTCCTGTAAGGTGTCAGACATTGCAGTGTTGCTGTATTGTTTAGTCCACACGAAATCTTACTGCTGTATTCACCCATTCATTATACATGTAAATCAAATAAAAATCAGAGCCCAACTTTCAAAACTTTTATGCCTAACCAAAGAAAGACTAATCTAATGTGTACACGTAACATGTCTAACGTCTAACGCTCGACTACTTTCATGGCTAATTTTTTCAGTGTACTTCGGTTGAGTTCCTTTCCGTTCATCATCTTACTGATGATACATGCATCATTTAACAATATTTCCAGCACTTTTCCAGCCCTGACAATTCATTATTATTTTCCAGGACCTTTCTAGGTTTTCAAGGATTTTTATGAACACTGAATTGCCTGCAGAAGTGCAATAAGCACAATAAGACGATTAGTTTTTAACCATTTTTCAGCGATACTGTTTAGCCATGTAGAATGCACCCATCAAGAGCTGACCTATCGTGTACAACAGTAAAAATGGTAGAAACATTTCAATACAGCACTAAGGTTTCACGTGGCCTAAACAATACAGCAACACTTAAGTAACACTTGATTTGATGTTTTGACTTGGATCAGTTAAACCTTACCATAAACATCAAACGAGTTCATTTTTGTTGTCGAATAGTATAACCATAATGTGATTTTATTGAGGCCCCAGCGTATCCCTATGCGCCCCAAAACTTAACAAGGTAAACTTAAACTACTCACGATTACACCAACAACCACAACACCGCTACAACACAGCAACCACTCTTGTCTATTCCAAACCAACAAATAGAAGGGTAACAATAACTAGAATCAATGCAGTGACTGAAATTGGCGGTAAACGTTTTTTAATTATTTCATATGGTGATGCCTATTACTAGGGCTAGGCTGTACACTAAAGTGAGAAGCATTAGATTATGTACCGACTTAGACAAACCATTTTTTTTAAGGATGAATAATAACTAATTGATTGGTAGTCTATTGGAGATTATGGCACTCATTGTGATTGCAGGTAATTTGAGAAAATGGTTGCTTAAGTTACATTGTGTACTGTTTTAAGTTTTATAGGGACAAACAAAATAACACTAATAAACACAATGGGGTGAACATTGTGAACTGTGACGTATAACATGTGAGCAGCAATTAATGACGAAAAGAATTCATGTGTTATTATCAGTCCGGAATTGAACCCGGCTCTTTAGAATAGACTGCCAATGACCTTAGCAGTTGACGATCTCCCTCCATTGTGTTGGTTCGTGTATTACTATTATTTATGGCTAATTTTATTTCTATATCAAACAAAATAAAACTTTACGAACTATATCAACTATGAGTTGCACACAGAATAGAATAGACGGCAACGAGCCAGTGGCTTCCGCCTTACATCACAAAAGGAAGAAAAGAGAAGCTAAAACTCCAGTACACTAACAAAGTGAGCCTTGGAATAATTCACTGAGGTGCTGAAACAACAGAAAAGTGTAGAGAGTTAAACAACTGGATTCTGGACAAACCTTTTAGTAAGGAAACAGGGCTTAAAACAACAACATTATTGTGGTTGGGTTTGAAACCAAGTAACCTATGCCAGAAGCGGCGCGAAGGAGGAGTCTCCAACACAATTCTAACTTTGTTCGGCCGTTCGTACCGAGTTCTGACCCCTTGTGGTTACTTTTGTGGAAAATTTACGTTAAAAATTTTGCTGTGTAGGGGTTTGCGTAATAAATATGTGTGAAAAACATCCTTTGTACTGCGAATAACCCACGCGTGTGTCATTTCGCAAGAACTAGCGTTTTTACGAACTTAAAATGAGGAAGACAACTCTGACAGTTCTCATGCGTGTTAGGAAGTTAAAGCCTCTTAGTATTGCTTTGGTAAAATAAAATTTTGGAGATGTTAAGTCAACCGGCAGCCAGAAACTGAAACCTGATACTTCTCTACCAGACGGCCTTGTGCATGTGGTGTGATACAAAACGAGAATTTATAACATGGATTATTCACTTCTGCGTGTGTGCATGACATCAAATACGAGTTGAAGAATAAAAAAAAGAGATCGGTAGGTTTGATACCGGTATGATGACTGATGGTTGAAAAGGGACCGCTCAGAATTTCTCAGAGGAAGGAGTGGGTTGAAAAACCCAGGGGTCTACAGGAATGTGCAGAATACACCTGGACACCAAAACAAGGTTCGTGGAAAAATTCAGAGTACTGTGAAAGTTTGCTGAAATAGAGGCTTGCCTGAATTTTGAAAGTCCATGGAAGTTTGAGAAATCTGTAGGAAATTTTTATGAAGAATTTTATCCAGTAAGAATTTTCTGCACCCCTGGGTTGGGGGTGTTCACTGCCCCTTTAAGGGGAAATCCAAATTTTTCAGTGGTACTAAATGAATGGGAAAACTATAATTTTTTTTTTTTTTTTTTTTGAAATTCACGTTGTGCAATTTACCCCAAAATGCTCTTCAGAATTCTTTGATGTGTTCTTCAGAAACATCGAATTGTTTCAGGCCTGTTAGTAAACATTACTAACTAGTAAACATTACTACTAAACTAGTACTGCTAGTAAACATTACTACTAGTTAGTGAACATTACTACTGAACATTATTAAGACAATTTTAAATTGTCTGTTGATTATGATGAGTGATGTTTTCCCAATTATGTGTGTGTATTCTTTTCTCATATATCGACAATGCATGGTCGTAGCAACATACCCACCAACAAGCCTGCTGATTGTTTAAAGTTAAAGAGCGAATGGTGTGTTAGTAACGATTCCTTTGCCAGTTCTGCGATCAAATAGGATGCAACACTATCCAGCAACCGTTCATTCCACCACATGATTATTTCAGATACTCTCTGGGTATGCTGGTT
>JAHWFP010050254.1:3537-14819 GCA_023313725.1 Lithobius niger | reverse complement strand
TGTATGGTGAATGTAACAGTCTGGCTTCGAACACGCACATTCCCGTTGCAAGGAACGCCCTTCGTTGGCCATGAAACCACGGCACACTACTTGCGAGAAGAGTGCTCGTCACCTCGCAGGCTGCAGCAGTAGTCTCCAACAACAGCTCCATAGACGTTCAAGTTCACGAACGCTAAACCAGTCTTCCTGAGACAGTTCAAATGTGGTGTGCATCCAGGTTGAGACACCACCTCGGCACCTCTGAAGTTTCATAGCTCTACATTTATTACGAAAAAATCCAACTTTTGAAGCTCATTGCTCTTCAGAGGTTTCAAGTTCCCTAATCCCAAATCAGTTCGGGATGAACCTAGCTGGAAACATCCTCTGGACGTCCAAAAGTTTCAGACTTGTAGACCAAGCAGAAGGGGAGCTATTAAAAAACGTTTTGGGTATACGAAAACCAAGGTTAAATACTTTGGTGTCAATAGCAGCCAACTTAGATGAGCTGTAGCCCGGGGGTAGGCTAGATCGCTTTGAGGGATGAGATACCACTGGCTACTAATTTTCCAGACATAAAACACGGGTAGTTACTGAGAAACAGCATAAATGTGAGACTTAGCCATTATTTTTGTATAGCTGCCCGAACTTCATTGCCGTACACAACCATTATTTTTGTATAGCTGCCCGACCTTCACTGCCACATACCCAGCTAAAAAGATTTTGCAGAAAATCTGCAGAAAGTTCAAGTTTCTACAGAAAAACTGATGGAAATCTGATGGATTTTTGACGTCTGTGGTTAATTCTCAGCAAAGTACATAAAATCTGCAGAGTTTTGCAGTCTGTTGTTGGCATTCAACTAGGTGAACATAAAATGTGGCAGCATTTCCGCCATCTGCTGTTCACTCTCAGGAAGCTAAACATAAAATCTGCAGAATTTCTCCAGTCTGTTCACTCTCAGAAAGCCGAAGATAAAATCTATTGTTCACTCAGCAAGCTAAAGATAAAAGCTGTAGAATTTCTGCAGTTTGTTGTTCACTCAGCAAGCTGAAAATAAAATTAGTCGAATTTTGTAATCTATTGTTCACTCAGCAAGCTGATGATAAAATCGACAAAATTGTATCACTTCTTAAAGTGTGAACGTATTTGGATGGGGCAAATATGGTTCTTAGTATTGTAGAACTAATAAGGCCAATTGAACTGTTTAAAGGTATATCAAAGATAGCATTATTTTTGCTAACGTCAACAAAATAGAAAATCTGGGGCCATACACGATTTGTGATGTACCAAAGGTTGAATTGTTACTGCCAAAATTATTATAGGAACCTAAGAGTATAATGGAAAGTTCAGCTCTATGATGTGAACATTAGACGTCGTTAAGTGCATAATACTAAACTTTGTTTTGTTCTCGTTCCTCTTCTCAGAAAAAACTTCAGGTTCATATCTGCAGAATACTTCAGGTTTAAATCTGCAAAAGAACTTAAGACTCAAATCTGCAGAAAGTGGCCAAATAATCAAAAATTGTTTATGACGTTTTTTTTGCAGATTTTTCTGCAGGTTTTCTGCAGAATATTTAGCTGGGCTAAGTCGTCCGATTGGTACCAAAAATCACGTGGTCCACTTATTCATTCTCAAACACGGCCCGGCATGCCTCCCTTCCCTAGCTGCCTACACCTGAAGCTAGACTCCTACTAATCAAGTGAGTTCGGTTAACCGTTTTGAAGCCCCTCAACAAAATCCTTGAATGCTACCTTGCATACCTGCCATTCATCCAGTGTGCCCGAATCATATGAAGAATTATGGAACAATCATAGATCGATGAAGCAAGATTACACTAAGCCCAGAACAGCATGAGAGTCCGCCCACAAGACCATTGTATCAAATGCATTCATCGGCAGTCCGTTTGCAAAACACCCATTTTCTAAGGCCGAAGCCAAAGGATCTGAGCCCTCTGAAGGATTTATAGCTACAAATGCCAAGGCTGCCAAGTTAGTGTCAACTATTGGCCATTGACACTTTCAAGCTCATCCTCAGGTCATGTGCTTCCCTTGCCTACTCGCCCATGGCATGAACACCTATGGAGCAAGCTATGAAATGAACAAGGCAGTTTCAAAGCATGTCCACAGATACCAACCCCCAAATGCAATCCCTACTGAGCGACTAATGCCTCCAGCGACATTACACAATGCCAGCAAAGTATTGGGAAGGTCTCAATACCCTCAGAAATTCCTTTTGTTTCGCATTCTTTTCGGTGATGAGGATGGACGGTATATCTTGTACCGAGGATTTTTATCTCTCGCTTTCCAGGTTTACCGCAGAGCTTTGGTCAAAACAGCAGGTTTTCCGCACCTTGTATATTCAACTTTCAAGCTGTAATTGCCTTCTTTCTACTTTCTTATATTTCGTACATATGGTCACCCATGGTATCACAGAGTCAAATCATCATGCAGAACTCTCTCAATCCCATCACTTATGGGTTCGGGCACACTGTGCCAAAGTGGGGTCGGGTACACAGCTGTACAAGACAAGCCACCCTTCCCTATTATGTACCTTCAGCAATGTGTTAGACACTGCTCGATGCTGTAATCGGCACGACAGTGCATTTACCCGTCTGTGGTAGGAAAGAACACAATATTATAAATACCCCAGGCATTGCTATTGGAGATGCCAGGGAATTCCTGGAAGCTATAAATAAAGAGACAAGCAAGCTATCCCTCCGGAGCATTAATTGAGAACCGAAGTGTACTAAGAAGATGTAATTTAGGTGAACCCAAGGATTCTGTCCTGTAATGTTTCCACTTTGGCCTGACCTGCTGCAGCACCAGTCATGTGCCTGAACCATCTGCAGAAGACATAAGCACAGACCAATGATGCTAACCGAAGTAGTATACCCTAATTAAAGAAGTAAACACATTCCACCATCGTAGTAGCCAACCTGCTATTGTGCCCTGAACCATTCTCAGAAGACGTAGGGCACACAGACCGCAGAAAGCAACCCAGTAACTTCATTCAGCACACCGAGGTGCTTAAGAGCAATCGGCTGGTCTGCACGGTTACACAGAACCCTCGAATCTCAGCAGTTTGTTCGCATGGAGAATAGCACATCCATTTATCTTGGATACGCCAACCTCCCCTGCACCCCTATATTAGGTCCCCTACATTAGCATTGCTAATGCAGAAGTAAATCTTTTCTACTAACACATAACTAGACTCGAAACTCCGTGCCAAAGTGAAGGTCGACGATATGAAGTAACAGAAAGCCTTGAACAAGTCATACTTTGATCGACTGCAAAACCCTGTTCTTCCACGCGACGTTTCTTTAGTACTTCTCAGATTGCTTATGCAGAGACTCACAAGACACCCAGCACTGCCTCCCAGATTGATGCAGCAATTGTCTGCTTACTACTGGGAGAGATACCCTTCCATCAGTACTGTTCAATAATTGTTGGCAAGGAGGAATGCCGCATGGCAGCTGGCAAGCCACACCGCCGAGCAAGGTAGTCCAGAACCTGCCGAAGGCATCCACACAGTGCCCAGGAGACGCCAGACAGCACTGCGCGTCGATCGTCCAAGATTGGGATTAACTTCCTCGTCCACCAGATGCAAACAGCCCCCTACAGTCGACTCTGTGGTAGTGTCAGATTGCAAAGGGAAAGTCCTAGAGATCTGAATTTTGTAAGGCTAATTGGTTTTATCATGGACATTCTAACAAGCCAAACCCGATCAAACTCAAATTCTTTCGTAGTTCAAAAATAACTAAGTGAACACCAAAAAATCAAACGAAGTGTTCTCGGCATGTTTCACTGCCATAAACTCCACATCAGTGTTGCTAAAGCAGAACATGCTTTAAAGTCATCCGACCTGCCCTAAAAATCACATTTGTCCCCTACCCAATGCCAGAAAGATGGCACCAAGAGATGGAGTCTCACGGACAAACCCACGTGCACTGGTAATCCCAAATGCATTTTCCATAGCATTGCGAGTGTTACAGAAAATGGCTTAAATCGAAATAGTGTAGGCACCACGAAATTCGACATGTATCTCACCTCCCCCCCCCCCCTCATTTTAAGCTAATCCAAGTCCGTGTGCACCTTGTGAGCCAAGCTATTCATGAACAACCTCGTTCATCTAAAAAAAATATAGTATTACGAGTGTTAGCGGTATTCCTTCAAAAAGTGATTTTTCCAACACCAGCAGTGTGGGCATCACGAAACTTGGTGTCAGAGTAGGTATAAGTACAAATATAAGAAGTGTCTAACCACCAATAGGTGGTTAGGAGGAGGGAGGGGCCTAGGCCCTCTTACACCAACCCTATGCTAAGGAGTCGTGGTCCCAGAACAAAAAAAATGCGTCAGAAGAAGTGAGTTCCAGGACGGAACAACACGTGCTGCAAAGCAGGGTCTACAAGATTCGGATTTCAACTTGGGATGCATTAACTATAAAGAATGACTGGGTGTGGATCTGATGGGGCATGCCTAAAAAAAGGAGGTCAGCAACCAGCATACCATGTAGGATTCGTGCGCCCGGCTAGTAAACGGGATGTCCTGGGTTCGAGTCCCAGTCGGGGCAGTAGTCTTTTCTTTCTTTCTCAGACTAGTGTATTGTGTATCCTCACAAGGCCAGTCTTTAATGCAGACTGCTTGCTTCATTTACCTTCGGGGATCTTTGTGTCCTTGGCAGGTCTAACCTTGGTGGTAAAGCAGTTGAGGGCCTAACCCATCTTTCCTAATTTGATCCCACCTTTCCATTGGTCATGCAATTTTTAAAAATTAATTTTTACCTATATGCAAGCTTTTTTAATTTTAACTTGTTTTAGTTTTTATTTTCCCCCTTCGCATTCCCTAAAGTGCAGCCTCTATTAAGGCTGTGCAGTTCGAGAGAGTCCAGATTGAGGGTTGTTAAGCGCACAGAGTAGGGTGAATACCCCAAACCCTTCAGACACTTTGTAAAGCGTCGTTGTGCGCATTCAACCTGATCAATATCTTTCACCAAGGATGGGGACCAGACCGGGGTTGCGCAGTCCAGAAGAGGCCTGGCAAATACCTTAGAAGCCCAAGGCTTTGTTTTGCTGCTGCCTGATATGAAACATTCCATTGTCAAACATTGGTTGACAATGGCAAGGCGACGGAACACTACGGTGGTAATCTTATTGCAATGAAGTGTGAAGGGTTAAAGTTGGAGGTGAACCAGACACTGAGATCCTGGGTTTCAACAGTTTTGGGAAGCGTGTGGTAGTAAAAAGTAAGAAAATTTTCTATTAGAAGGTCCAATGTGGAAGATCAGGCACTTGGTTTCTGAAAGGGGCAATTTCCAAACAGTTGCCCAGTTCGAGATAAGGTTGGCAGTTTCCTGCAAAGATGCCACATCGGAAGCCGCATTCACCTAAAAGCTGATTTTATAGCGAATTTATAGCCTAAATGCAGTTCAAATCATTCAAAATAATGACAAAAAGTATAGGACCAAGGACGAAGCACTGAGATACCCTGCTGGTGGTTTTCATGAAGGAAGAGAGAGAGTTTGACACCGTGACATGCTGGGACCTATTTGAAAGAAAGCACACAATCCAAGAGTTCAACTGTACCCGGATACCTAGCACTTCCAATTTTAGCAATATTACATGGTGATTTACAGACTTGAAAGCCTTTTGGAAGTCGAAGCAGATAACGTCCGTGTTTATTCCCAGGTTGAGTGCACAAGTCCAAGAATCAAGTGCCAACAACAGTTGGTACGTAGAAGAACGTAGCGGTAAGAAGCCAGATTGGTCCTGTTTTAAGAGGTTTTACTTTTCTAAATGGTCAAGGATAGAGTCTTTAATTATACACTCCATGATTCGACAAGGGACAGACGTGAGTGCAATTGAGCGATAGTTTGATGCTTCCACAGCATCACCTTTTTTAAAGACTGGAATAATGGCAGATGTGTGCCAGACCGAGGGAAGACAGCCAATGTTAAAATTCCATCCATCTATTCATGCAAATGGATTGGACTGTTCGGCTAAGTCGTCCTTCACTCGTACTCTGAATTTGGTAAAGGTCATACCACTTTTCCTAACCCATGGAAAACCCCAAGCATACTGCGGTTTGTCATCAATAATTGTTAAAACATATCGGTTTCCTCCAATCGATTCCTTGCGACTCAGTCACCCAAATGTGGATGTTTATAAGCTCGAGGGGTTTCAGGCTGCAAATAGTGTCTACCCGTGTAAAGCTAGTGCTAGTGGATTTTGCAAAATTACATACATCATACTGTGACATTTTGTTCTAAAAATCCATATTATTATTACCATGCACATCATTTGAATTTGGAAATTAAAAACACCATTAACATGCTGATAACCAAACCTAGAGTGCCACTGATCAAACCAACAGAGGTTGCAAGTGTACGCACCACTGTTGTTCTCATTTTTCTAAGATTGTTCACACTATATGATCTAATGGCATCTATTGGTTAATTAGATGGTATCTCACTATAGAATAAGCAGTCATTCTTATTTTCAGAATAATTTTCTTTTTTTTAGATACCTAGCTTGAAATGTACAGAACGTCCTCGAGCATTGCTTCTATACACATCCGTCCAGAGTTTTAAATGCGGAGTTGACAGGTGGATCGCAAAAAGTTCTTGATGAGACCGGAGCTCTGTCCAACTTTCCCATTTGACCTCAAGTAAACAAGGTGGAATCGGTATCATGTCAGGGTAAGTCGTGTTAAAATCAGCTGGAACTCATGAGCAAAATGGCCATGCTGGCTGTAATTGTATACCCTGCTTTTAGGAGCACTACTCTATGACGTTTGCTGCTTGTATCTCGCTGAGGTATAGAATTTCTGAAACATGGCAAAAGCCATTTCCATGTCTGTGTCGTCGGACATCAAATAATTTGAAATCGTAACACTTGGCTGTTTCATTTTTGGTCTGGACTACTTAGCTAATAAATGCATTTTTACTTTCTTAGGAGTGAAATACACGTTGGCCCAATGATACACCTGCTGACCTGTATACTCGTATACGCCAAGGACGTTTATCCAAGTACTGAAAAGTTAGCTCTTTGTCTGACCTCGCTGAATTGGCATTATTCAGTTCTTGGGTTTTCTTATTTCCCTGGTCAATACATGATGCCATGGGCTCATTACATTCAATGTGCAGTGCCTGGAACTCACTACGAAGACAAACTTCTCTTGCTTATACACTGGCTCAAATATATCCTTAAGTTTGTCCTTTAGTTTATCCTTAGTTTAAGTTTATCCTTAAGTTTGTTACCTCCCCAAGCACATCCTACATACGTCCACATTTAGACTGACAATCGCACATGCACGGGTCTTTCTTTAGTCACATCATTCGGTTTCCTTTGCTGTAGTTGTGGATGACATCAGCAGCTCTGCATCAGCAAATGGCCGTAGCCCTTTTTCTTGAAGTAGGAAATGGCAATTGTTTTTCCAGAAACATAATTCTTAGTATTTAGTTTAGGAATAGCAACAGCCACCGTATTACTGGCCGTGATTACTTAGTTGTCTGGTAGTGTAATGCAAGTTGCTAATAATATTGAATGGAAAAGTACCCAGTTTCAATACCAAGACAACATAATGGCTCCCTTATTGTACTTCTTCATTATAATGAGAACCCTTCATGTATGTCACTAAAGACTCCTCAAGTTCATGCTACAAATCTAATGAATACTAATTTTATTAGTCCAAGGCAGGTATTTATGCTTGAGGACCTTTTATAGTCCAATTACACACTGTTCATTGCATAAATATGTAATGACGTTTGTGTTGTAGTACCCTGGGCAACAAATCACGCTCCGCTACTATTACTATTACTATTTACTATTAACTAATCCCAGCACAAACCCAAAAAACAAAAAAAAACAAAAACAAGGAATACAGCACTAAAAATTCACAATGAAGGATTATTTCTTCCTTGTCTGAACTTAATTCAACTGTAAATATCAAAGGTTATATCACATTAAAAATTTTAATGACAACAATCGAACCGTTCGGCGTCCACAGTATGGCCATTTGTTGTTGTTGTTGTTGTTTTTCTTCTTCTTTTTCTTCTTCTCGGGACTTTTTGCCTTCACCTGGATATTGAACCAATGAACCGATTTTTCAAGTTTTGTAGAGCTATGAAAGATGTGTCAGATGTAGAGCTATGAAACTGTAGAAGTGCCGAAGTGATATCTGCAGTTGGGTGCACACCATATTTTAAGTGTCTGGATGCCTGGTGTGACATCTATGTGCAGCTGTGAGTGGACTGGACACTGCTGCAGCAGTGTGCTATGTGACTAGCAAGTTGTGTGCCATGCCTTTTAGGGCACGAGACGGGTGTTTATTTGCGAAGGCAACAAACGTATTTGAAGCCAGACCGATACAGGAGTGTCTGACCCTTGTGAAAAAGTGCCCAAGAAGCTTTGAATGTGTCAAAAGTTGGATAAACGTCATCAAAGTTGGAAAGATAGTGAATTCTATCCTTTCCAAAATTATCTAAAAGGAACCTCCCATGATCTTTTCCAGGTATTCTGATATACAAAGAAGTCTCTGGATCATCTTGGATGCAAATCTTTTCTCTTTGTTGATATTAGGTCCGCTGCACTCAGAAAATTCACAAAAATTATTCGAAATCATCCGGACGTCCTCTGCAGATTTAAGGAAGAAGGTTGCATCCCCTTCATAGGCACCATACTGGCAAACCATTGTGTGTATGTTAAGGTCTTGTATTGATAATCAATGACCGCTATTTGCAAGCATGAAATTCCCAGCCTCAGCATGAAATTCCATGTTAACGTCAAACTTTGAAATCCTATAGTTTCACCCAGAATTGACTTAGACCAACGAATTCCATACTTGAGGGTCGGTTCGAAACTATTTCACCGCATTTCAAATTGTTGTTGTTGTTTTTGTTGTTGTTGTTGTTGTTGTTGTGGGGACTCTTTGCAAAAGGGGCCCTTTCTGGCCCTCTCGGTAGGGATCTCAGGCTTGTTCCCTCGGACGCTTTTCCAACTCTGCGTCTGAGGTTACATGCTTTTTGGCAGGCCTCGTGGGATGGACAGGACGGCAATAAATTACGAGCTATTAAAGGCACTGTTGAGGAATGGCACTCAGCGTGTCGCATTGGTCACACTCGACTTACTCACTGTTTCCTTTTGCGGGGGGTTAACCCTCCTGAATGTTATTGGTGTCGGCGGCCACTTACGGTCCGGCACTTCCTTGTTGATTGTTGCCATCTTGATGGTTTTCGTCGTCGTTTCCATCTTCCGCATGACATTGTGCGTCAATTGGGCGATAAGTCTGTCCTCCTGTCCGGTGTTTTTCAATTTTTGCAGGAGGTACAGATGTATGGCAAGATTTAGATTAGGGGTTTGAATAATATTTCTGTAATGTGTGGTGCAGTGGCAACCCGGACCACTGCACTGTGACTGAGGTTGGCGCTAATGACCAAGCTGTCGACGCGCCATTAAGCCTCATCTCCCCCCCCCCCTCTTTTCCCTCACCTGGAGATCGAACCAATGGACTGATTTTCAAGTTTTATAGCTTAAAACGCAGGTATGGACATGGCCTAGGGTCTTCGAATACTATTTTATTGTAACTACAGTATACTTGTGACGGAAAGCCAAATAAGCTCGTAATTTTGCTCTCACCTAGAGATCGAACCATTGACCCGATTTTCAACTTTAATAGTTTAAAATGTAGGTCTTAACAACGACCAGGGCCTTTTGAATGCGATGTTAATGTGACTGCAGTATTTTCGTTGGTAGAGAAATTGTTATTGTAGAGCAATGGCCAGAAATCATTAATTGTACTACCGGACATCTGGGCAGGAATCGTATAGGTTTCTGGCCTGTAAATAAGAGAAAATAAACTAGTCATGGACGGTAAGTATGTATGTAAGTCTCAGAATGTATGTAATCTCAGCATGAACTTCCATGCGAAACCCGCGTCTTATCTGGTAGGGGCCCTCCGAAAAGACAGAGAAACACTGTTTCTGGCCTTCAAAAAATGACGGATATACCAAAATTAAAGCCTGATCCTTAAAAGAAGAAAAAAGTCCTATAATTTGGTTGAAAGAGGCCCCCACTATCATGGATTCGCCCAGACCATAAAAATGTAGTTGCGGACCTGCCATGGAAAAAATAAAATATATTAGTATTAAAAGACGCTAAGTTTATCAAGGGCCCTTATGTAAGCCTCAGCATGTACAGTATTGGACAATGAAATGTAGACAGAAAAATTTTGACTTTTCTGCTACGCTCCTTTATGGATTGGCTCCTTTCATTGGCTGCGAAAGTTCGATTGTTTTAAGATGTTGCTTTCAGAAAAGACGAATATGCGTATTTCATGTGCGTATTTCATGATCAATATTACGACATTAAGACCGTTTTAGCTGTTAGACACTCTTGGACAACGAGTCCATTTCTCGCAGGCGAGTAAAGACGGTATAAGGAAGCGACGATTTGCAGGCTGAGCTTTAATGATTTAGTCTGGATAAGGCAAGGCTTGGTGCGGTTTAAACATTGACGTAATGTACTTTAGTCTTTCGTGGGTGTGAGAAAATAGTGATGGTTTTCGCTTTAATGACGTTACTTCGGTAACTAATATTCGCCGACAAAATCCCGGAAACGTTGGGCTTATTTTTTCTTTTCCTTTACTATTGACTGAACCAGCGGCGGAATCACCGAAAGGGGTGGAGGGGGAGGGGGGCGGGAAAGAGAAGGCTTGGGCAATCCCCGCCCCAAACCAACCATATATATATATATATAACGAATGCCCTTACCCCTTTTATATATACAAAAGAGGTAAGGGCTTGCGTTCGTTGAAATCAAATTCGCTTACGCAAGGCAAAGAAGTCAATATTGAAAGCTACAGAAAAAAAAGGCCGTCTGAAAATAATTCAAAGGATAAAGAAGCCACGAAAAAAAAGGCCACGGAGAAACCGATGGAAACTTAAACTGTTTACAGTTTTCTTCAGTGTTTTGTTTTCATAGGTTGGGTTGGGGGGGGGGGGATTGAGGCTTAATGGTGCGTCGGCAACTAGGTCATTAGCGACAACCTCAGCCACACTTCACTAGGAAACGGCTTTTTACTTCCGATTTTTCTTTTTTGTTTTTTCCACGGATTGTTTAACTTCGGCTATTTTATTTCGCGGCATTTTTTTGTCCATCGGCTGTTTGTCCGCTCATTCCTTTTTCCCTAGGCTTTTGTTCCGCGGCAATCTTTCTCTTCGTTTCCCCCCCCCCCCCCCATTGGCTGTTTTTTCCAGGTTCCTTCGCCCCTTCCTCCCGCCCCCACCCCGGCTTGTCTTTCCACGGCTTTTTA
>JAHWFP010050252.1:12843-55127 GCA_023313725.1 Lithobius niger | reverse complement strand
GCATCTCCATGTATTTATGTTTTTTCCCATTGCTTTAATTGTTGTTGGTGCCAATCCCGCACATTTCTGATGATATTTCCCTTTACATTCTGAGCAAATTACAACATCTCCTTCATTTGTCTTTATGACGTTTTCGCAGTCCTGGCATCTAGCTACGTTCGGCATCTTGACACTTTTATCTACCATTTCCGAACACATTTATAGGTCGCGTCATTTGCGAATTCGTTTTCAATGCGTCACTTGCGAACTTCGATTTCAGCACGTCATTTACGATTATACCTTTCAACATGCCAATATTCCGTGCGATTCGAAATTTGAAATTGCGAATCGTCACAAAGTATTCCACCAAATTTCACACAGTTAGTCTCAAAACACTCACCACAATGTTAGCTTTCAGCTCAGCATGTCGTTGTGTTGTAGTTTTTCCGTTTTGGTTACAATATTCGCACAATTCCTGGGGAGTTCAAATTGGCCGCTCCCATAACTAGCCTCCCATAACTAGTCTTTCCTTAAATTGACTAATCACAGTACTTGGTGTTTCTTTATTGCGATTTGTTTATTGCGAATTTATTGCGATTTCTTTATTGCGAATAATAATAATAATAATAATAATAATAATATTTTACCAATGGTTAACATGGTACCGTACATAGTTACCACATAAAATGAAGGCATTACATATTTTTAACTATTCCAATTTTTATGTTAAACTTTATTTAAATGTATTTATTGAAAAAATTTCACAAAATCGAAGATAATTCATCTCATAACTCCATGGGGATCTCGTTACTCGATAGAATCTCGTTACTTCAAGACAATCAAGTTTTTCGAGTTTTATTTGGACGGATTAGATTAAATTTCGACAACATAATAAAATATCTAAATCAAATCGAAAGATTCGATTTTCACACAGGTCTAGTTACTAGGTTCATGCAGCCAGGTAATGTTGAGAAAACTCCCTCAACCTGATTGAAAAGTTTGATTAGGTCTTGCCTCTGCTCGAGGGATAAGCTACCCACCTTCTTGAACAGTGTCATGGCCTTCTCACTACTCAGGTGGCAGTCACCAGGCTAACCAGTCCAAGCGAATAGGGTTTCATTAAATTAATGTGATACACTGTCTCTTACTGATACGTCCGTAAGTAGTTTTGACTATTGGTATCAGAAATTCTTTTTAAGATGGTACGGAGACCATCCCAAAAGATGTCAAGTTTGTTACTCCTAGAAGTTTCAAAATTAGTACTTGGTCACCTTCTTTAAACTTGCGTCCAGTTGATTTAGCATCATAGTATGCTTTGTTTTTCTGCTGGCATTTTTGAATATTTTCTAAGGCAATTTCACGTGAGTACTTGAATTGCTGTAAAAGGTCAAGTATGTACAGTTGGGTGTACATCGGGCTGTATCCATTGGGTTTTAAGTAAATCCAGTGAGCCTTTGTTTCCATCGGTCTTCCATACACTAATTCAGAGGGTGTAAATCCAGTGCTCTCGTGAGGGGCCGTTCGCAAAGCAAACATCGCTCCAGTTAAGCAGCTTTCCCAATCTTAGGGTGCTCATTACAAATAGCACTCAAAACAGCCCTCTGGTCGCTGGGTATTCACCCAGGGTTATGGTGCCTCTTCCAGAATCTGAGGCACCTTTTGTTTTCAGAAAGTGGTGATTTCGCTCGGGCGGGCGGTAGTTGCCATGGCAAGGAGCAACACCGCTTTCTGGGAGACATGGATCAGTGAAGCTTGCCTGAATGGCTCGAACGTTGGTCCTGTCAGGCTGGCCAGAAGCAGGAGGTCTCTGGCTTCTAGGTCTCTGGTTTCTGGAGGCTTGGGTTAGCCGGGAGGTCACATGGCTTTTGATCACGTGTTCCTTGCCGTAGAAGCCGAGGACCGAGTTAATGGCTGGCTGGTAGCTTATGATTGCCATTACGGAAAGTTCTTCGTTGAAGAGTTTCTTCAGAAGTTCACGAGGTCTGCTTTCTTTGATTCACAGTAGGTGTACCAGGGTTTCCATTTTACTTCATATACTTTCACTGAGGACATACAATGACATTGGATGAGTGTCTGTACCACTGCTGCGGAGAAACCTGATGCCCGCACCACAGTTTGCTGCTCACAGTCACTACACGTGAAGATGAAGTGTACGCGGGTTGTGATGCTTCCTCTTCACTTGTTGCTGTCTTACTAAGTTCTCCCTGAATGGTAGTTCCACTGGTCCCTTCCTGAGGAGTTCAAGGAGGTCTATGTACCAGGCCATCACGGTGCAATGAGAATGTAGGCTAATTGCCTGGTGATCTGTGGATCTTGTTGAGAACATGTTGGATCAGAGCGAATGGTGGGAACAGGGGTGCTGAGATCCCTGTCCATTCCATGCTCAGGGCATCCATCGCCCATGCCTGGGAACGGGGACACATAGTTTGGCAGCTGCACGTTCTGGCACGTGGCTAATAGATCTACCAGTGGATTCCTTAAAGTTGGAAGATTGCCCTGCAGGTGGCGGGGTGGAGTTGCCATTCTGCTGGGGCCGCTGTGTTCCTCCTGGAAAGCTGGTCCGCCCACACATTCAGCCGGCCTGGGATACAGTGGTTTGGGATCGGGCGAATGTTGCGTTTCTAGCATATCTGGAACATCCGTGTAGGGAGAGGGACTGCCATTATATTGTTCGGACATGACTCCTACCGTTTTGTCTTCCATCTTCTGTTGCCACTGTCGAGGCTCGGAGCTTCAAATTGTTGGTATGGAGTGATGATTCTCTTTCCAACCAGGTCCCTACCAATTCGAGATCTTCCATGTGTGTTCCTCAGATGTATCCGTGAACAGAAGCAGGCTTGGCACTGAATCATGGATTAATACTCCTGTTGATAGGATTGAGGGGCAGCTCCACCACTGTAGTTCCAGAATGGGTAAGTTCTTGAGTGGAATTAGATTTTCCCAGAACACTGGGTGACCAGTTGTTCTTTCTGAACCAGTGCAGGCTCCTCACTCTCTGTGATCCCAGTGAGACGAGTCTTGCCAATGAGTCCACTTTGTGAATCAGGCTGCAGAGATCCGTGCACTAAAGAAATGACGAGAGGTCAAGTCCGAAGTTGACGCCGAGTTCCTTAATCCTTTCCTGTGAAAGGTGAATTTCTGAAGGTCAAAGAAGGAGCGTGTATCTCCTGGATGGTTGTAGCCTAGATTTGACCAGATTTATTCCGAGTCCCAGGTTCTGGAACAGTGTGCTGGTGAACTTGGAGTGGCGAAATAGCTCCGAGTGGCACAGACTGTCAAGCAACCAGTCCCAGGTAGGCGTGTACCTTCACTTTCTTCCGGTGCATGAATCCGAGGACTGGCAGCAAAACTGATGGGAAGATGTGGGGTGACGTCGCTAGTCCGAACGGGATGATGGGATGATAAAACTATATCCCACTCGCGACCAGCCAGAAGAACTTGAAGGCAGACGGGTGAAGGAAAATGTGAAAATAAGCAGCTTCCCTGTTATTCGAGGTCGTCCATTCCACCTCCTGGAGCGAGAGCCTGATTCAGTCTATGGTCTCCATTTAGAAATGTTCTTTCGCGATGAACGAGTTCAGGTACCGAAGGTTGAAAATAAACTGTGATCCACCGGATCTCTTTGAGATTACCCTTGCTGGACTAAAGAATCCTGGGGTTCCTGGATTTGATTTTTGCATGGCTCCTTTTTCCAGAAGGATGTCTACTTCTGCCGTCAATCGTGGGTCTCTGTTGCTCAGGTCTAATGGGACCTTTTTTTGTGTCTTGGCCGAGAAGAGAATGGGGGCGGTAGCCTTCCTTGATAAACTGATAGCACGAATGGGTCATCCGTGAGTGCTAACCACACCTTGTGTGCAAGCGAAGCCCCCCCCCCCCCCAAACCAGCCTGTGAAGGGATGGTGCCTGTAGGAGATTTCAGTCATTGCCGACCTCGTCCTCTGCCGTCCTTGCCACGGCCGGTTGACGAGTTGGGCCTGTCGGAGTAATTCTGATCCCGTCTTCCTCCTTTTCCTTTAGGGTCGTTGTTGGTGAATCCACTTCCTCGACGGGGTCCTTAGGTCTGGTGCGGTTCTTTAAAGGGAGTATTCAGAAAAACTTCCCAATGTAGACACCCTTTGCCTGTCCGTCTGGTGCTTCTTAGGAGGTGACCTGGATTTTACCTTGAGGTCTGATAATGTGATGTCTAGCAGCTTCCCATTGAAAATCTGGTCAGATCTATGGAAGGGGAAGAGTCTCAGTTTCATGTAGGTGTCTATCATGATGTTCGGAGTGCCTGCTAAATACGTGTTGCCTCTGTGGAGGATTGAGTTGACGATGTCTTGGGATGTCCAGTAGATGCCATCCTCGAGGAACTCTGAAGCTTGCTTCATGAGGAGGAGGCATTTTTCTAGAATCTTGCCAGAAAAATCTCACCAGTCCTTATGTCCCTCTGTTTCTCCGGTGTTTTGAGGAAGGATTTGGATTAGGCTCAATTGTTGGAGCCAATCGTCAGATTCAAATTGTTTGGTTGCCACTTGAATCACGTTGGGTCGAGGGAGGCATGAGTCATACTCCTGTCCTACCTGCTCGTAGGACACCTCAACTTCTTTGTAGGTGGCTTTGCAGATCTTGCAATTGCTGGGTTCAAACAATAAGTCTTTCTCACTGCCGTCGAGGCATGGAAATTCTGCCCTGGCCTTCATTCCCATTTCTCCTTCCCGAAGGGTCCTCCCGACTTCGAGTATAGCCCTGAAGAGGACTGATGATTGGGGGACCGTATGGGGGATCAGCTGCACTCCGTCCTGGATGACGAAAGCGGTGCTTTGGTGGGTGTTCCTCGTTGTCGGAAGATGTTGAGGGCTTCTCCTTACAAAACCTTCCTGTGAGGTAGAAGACGAGTTGAACAACTTTCTCTAGAAGCTGCCTCTTAGACATCCGTGTTGAGCCATCTTCTTTTCCAGGATGTTTCTCTTCATCGTCGTTTGTCAAGGATGATGACGAGTTAGTCCTGTAACTAACCAGGCTTCAGTGATTGCTGCAGGCTGGTGAAAAATCATCGTAGTCATCTCATCGCGACTTCTGTCCGTCTCGGGATCTCTGTGGTGACCGAGAGGTGCGCTTTAACTTCCGACGGCAGTCCCCATGAATTGGTGAGCTGCTCCTTTGACTCCTGTTGAAGGGGGATAGGCTGCGGGATCGTCGCACACACTGGAATGGTGACTGGTGAACACGTTATAATGCTAGGCAATTTATTTCGGGGACCGCCAACTCTTTTCTGGCGACCATCGTGTAAACCTTGGTGTCGGTAGTCTGAAGATCTCCGTCTAAACTATAGGATGACTGGTGACCATAATGTGGCGACCGGCGACTGTAATTTGACGACCAGCGGCGGTCATAGGGTAACTGATGGACTCTTTTGTCTATGATTGCTTAGATCTTTGGTGCGATGACCTTTTCTGAGGAACCAGTAATTTCAGGAATGACGTATCCTTTAAGGGGGACCGGATATCCACGATGAGAATTTTCGGGCGGGCCTGAAAGTTCTGGGTCGCTTCAAGTCACATGAGAGACTGTAGTGTCTTGGAAAACGACGACCGGTGGGCCATCGACTAAAGACAGGAGACTTGGAAGACCTTCCCTGAAGATGGTCCCTTCCAGGGCCATAGCGCTGGCTGCAACAAAGGTGATGCCTTGTGACGACTTGTTAAAGTCGGCTGGAAGAGAGACAGCATTAGAGATATTACCATCTCTCGAATTTGAGCTACTCGATGACTTGTTCAAGGTGGGTGGGGGAGAGGAGGGGGAATTGCCGCAGTAATATCTGCCTCATCCTGCGTCACAGATTCTCCATCATCGGCGTTTGCAGAACCACATTCGGTAAGGTTCGGAATTGCATTTAAAAAGTCACTGGGCAATCCACATTGCTGAATAGGAGACGGCCTGCCAACAGGTTGTTGCAGAACGACTAGAACGTTGTGCTATCCAGATGCTGGTCGCCCAGCCGAGGCCGCTGGTCCAGGGAGAGGTGACTACGCATTAATAGTTGTGCAAATCAGCGGAGCAAGCGGCGACTTGTTGATAAACACTAGATTCGATATCCCCGAAATTGACGAGATCTTGACTTCAACTCCACTTACAATGATTCCATGCAAGTTTGGAACCCATGCAGTAAGTCAGAAGGTGCCAGGGTACTGGATTCTCGACTTGATGCCCGACAGATATCCACGGGCGAAACGCATGATACCGACAAAGTGTGTGATGCCATCTCGTCAGGAAGAAAGTCCTCGTGCGGGATTAGGCCCTCCTCATGTTCAATTCGATCATCGATTGAAAATCGTTTACCACCACTTTCTGTATGCTGCGTCCTTTGTGCTTTTTTCTGGCCGCATTTCCGCCATGTACATAGAAACCATGGATTTCGTTGGTGGAGTGGGAGTTACACACGTCGCACTTCAATATCACAAAATCACAAGGATGGCATCATCAACAAGTTTTGTGTTTGTCCCCGGGTGCGAGGCATGATCCAATGGGCATTTCACCTTTCCCCATGTCGAGATCACAATCGTTCAGCATATGTAGACACAGAAAAATAAAGGTAGTTATCCTAACAAACACACTAATTAACAAGAAAATGCGCGAGCACTACAGGCATGCCTAACAAGTAGGCCTGTCAAACGAAAAGTGACAAGTGGCCACCTGGTGCTAGCGTCACGTATGCTGCTGTGCCTGACGGCAGACTGAGAACCTGTAAGAAACTCATAGTGATAGTTTGTTTGACAGAGTAAGAATATTTTAAACGATAATACCTAGAAAAAAGGAAGTATTTACGGAGAAAGTGAAATCTAAACTTAAATTACTTAGTCTGATAGCTTAGCCTGAGATAGCCTAGCTGTTTAGTGAAGCACGAGAACACTATCATTTCAGGTTCCACGGGTCCTTAAAACCAAGCTGGCCGCGCTGTTTAGCGAAGCAAGAGGATCCTACTATCATTTCAGTTTCCATGGGTCCTTAAAACCAATCATTAGCTTCGGCTATATCTTTATTTTTCTCACTGGTTATTAAAGAAAAAATGACTTTTTTTTTTAAATATAACAACTAGTTATTCAAAGCAAAGATGCTAAGTTTAACAAGTTTAACTTTTCAGTCGGTTTTCAGTTCTAGAAAAATGCTCGCCCCTTCTATTTATTTGTTTTAACCACTTAAAATGGCTGCTGAGAGTTGAAAGTAGTCCATAAATATCTATGAGCCAAATTTGATAAATAAACCAACTTTCCGGCTGACTAGATCGAATTTTATTTATATAGTAACTTTATTCACAGTGCCGGCCTTATGACAGTGGTGGCATGAGTTGGACATTTGTTGTATGGTTACCTGTAAAATTGAAGTAGTCCCCTAGGCAGGCATAGGCCTCCGTTACAGGAGCATCCAATTTCTGGGCAACGCTCTGGGCAGGAGAGCAGGAGAGGGGAGAGGCCACACCAATCCATGGAGACTGAGAGGGCGTGAAGTTCTTATGGCGACTCACTTCAAATTGGAAGACGAACGCGGGCGCCTCATGATCAACGGTGTTGGAAACAGTTCCGTCCATGGGATTCCACGAGGAGGAAGATCTGTCAGCATAACTCACTCACGGATAAGGATCTATTCTGTGGCCTGAATCCCTTTGTTCTTGAGAGGTCTGACAGGAACTTCCCTGCTGACCCATTCACTCCATACCACAGACAAGAAGGGGTCCAGAAACCCTTTCCGAAGGAGGAGTGAATGAATGCTCCCTCTCATAGTCAGTGGATGCATTTTCCAACAGGGCTTGAAGTGCCCTGCGAGTGACACAGGGCTAGACAGAAATCATGCAGCTCTAACACATTGATTGGAAACTCTCTCTGGGATCGAAATCGAGATGCTATGACTGAAGAAGTGAGCTTTCATGCTGTCATACAGGTAAGGAGAGTAGGCCCTTGTACAAATATGCAAATACCGGTGAAGGAGTTTCTGGACCAATTCAAATCGTCATATTCATTGAAGTCATTGAACTGTGAATTCTATGTCAGTCTATGGGCGCAGTGTAGAGAGCACGGGTAGAGACCCCGAAGGGACCAGCGCCACCACCTAACCTAGGAGGCCCATGAACCATCTGGTTGTGCTCCACACGGGGAACACCGAATTGCATAGTAAGAAGTAGAAACTGCAACATACCGAAGTTAGCATCAAGTGACATGTAGGTCCCAGATAGAGACAGATTGCATTTTAATACTCCACTCCCAAACCCAAGCCATGGAGAAAATTCAAGTTGTTCTGTAGGGACTCTAGCACACCAGGTGAAAATTCCCATTCGGTTGGAGACTGCAAACACTAAGTGCCAATGCGCACAAGAACCGAGAAACTGGGAGAGACCATTACTACGCGAGAACTCTGACTGTACGACAAATTTCTGCTCATACCATGGTAACGTTAGGAATACTCCCAGATCTCATCACATAAAAACCGAAGAACAATGTGACATCATTTTAGCAAACAGACACGCAGATTGGCGACTGTGGCTTATCGCCAGCTGTACGAAAAGTGATGTAAAACTGATGTTGCACTTTAGCGTCCACAAAATGTCTTCTAAATCTTAGGTCGCTAAAAGTTAAATAAGTGGTTCTCAAAATCAGCCACATGGGTTTTTGCTTAGCACTTGGAACGTTTTTTTTGATGAGGGTCAAACAAAATTTCGATCGCCCGCCAATGCTTTCACCGTGAAACAAATATAAGAGCCATTTAGAAGCATGTGACAACTAAAAACTAGGATCTAAAGAAAAACGTTTGTCCACTGTGCAACATTTGCACTCGTACCTGGCATTAAAAAAAAGGTCGCCACTCCAATCCCCCCCCCCCACCCCACTTAATAAAACATCTCTATTGTACTCCATATCAAGATTTTGGTGTGGTAAAAAGAAAAGCCATCGACTGTATTTTAGTCTGTCTTGTAATCAAAACCAAAACTGACATCCAACGCCACAGCTTTTGCCTGTAGCACTGGTCATGAATTATCACAGAGATGTATTATTGATTCCATGGTTCCGTGTACTGAAAAGACTGAAAATATCAGCAGGATCCACACCCACGTAGCCTTTTTGTTGTTCCATCCCCTCCTCTCAGTTGGTGATGCGAAGTGGCCACCTGAAAGAGAACAAGTGCTGAGGGAGAGGAGGCCCAAGGGACTAGGGCCTATCGACCAGTGACTAACGAGCTGATGGGCCAACCTGGCTCTGGACAGGGTAGGCCTACTAATAGGCTATCCAAGCCAAAGCCATGTTCACCTAAGGCCACTTAAAATAAGAAAGTTGTTTCTCGAGCCTTTTACAAAAAAAATCGGTGCGGGCGGGCGAATTTTTTTTTTTATTATTTATTTACTTTTTTTACCATAATATAGAGGTTGTAATTTAAAACAAAGCCATTTTTGTTCTATTTTTTAAATGAAAAACTTCAAACAAATATGACGGTTTACACGGGAGCCCTATCACAGTATTTGGTAAGCAAAAAGAACACTCGCACAAAAAAAGAAGTCCGGTGAATTCAAAATTTGTTAGAACAGATCGTGAATTGACATTTCTGGTTTCCGTAAACCAAAAAAAAAAGGTCGATGCGGGGGGTTTGGAGTCCGTGCGGCGGGGCTTGAGAAACAACTTCTTTTTTTTAAATGGCCTAATGCATCTTGAATTTCACTCTACGCGCTAAGTACCAAGTGCATAAATGACGAAATGATTGGGTAGCTGAAATCAAGCAATCCATAAATGATTTCATGAGGTTGGTTGGTGATTGAAATAGACAAAAGAAAAAACCGTGCAGAGCACACCGTGTAAACAGGACCTGGTTTTGTCCATGGGAAACTAAACCCTGGGTCTGATGGCCTTGAAATATCATAGAATATGAGCGACAGACATACGGTGTTGACGCCTTACCACCAGTCTGGCAGAAAAAGAACGACATTATTAGTTTAGGGTGGGACAGGGATTTACTGGTCCAGTTAACACGTAAGACCTGGGCCCAGATAATATAGGACTGGGGGACAGGGAGGAGGGGGGGGGGGGGGGAAGACATGCTGTAGATTCATGAACTCCATAAACACAGGTAACGTGGTACACGTGGCCTATGGATCCAAAACAAAAAACACTCCACAAAATTGAAAATTCTTCGCAGCATGGCACAGAATAAAATAACAGTCTGTTGGATGCAATAGTAAGAAAATGAGACTAAAAAAAATAATTCCAGAAATCCAATGGATTTAGAAGAGCTGAGAATGGAAATACTTGGTGAACAGAAGGTTACCTTAAAATGAATGAAAGTACTTCCTGTTCCTGGATTCTACTAGGGAAAGTGGACTAAAAAGGTGAGAGAACTTGGAATGAATGGAAGAACGGTGCACCACAGTCTTGCATGGTTGCACCAGGGACACAACAGGCTCAGCAAATTTTGACTTTTAAGGCAGTTAAAAGTAAACAAGGTTGACCTCGATGTATGGAGGTTATCGGAGTTAAGTTGTTACAAATAAAATCCTATAGCAAATTTAAAAATCAGTAACTAATGCAGTTTTTGTTGCGTTTTTTTTTTTCACATAGGGATCAGCTAAGAAAAAAGAAAGTTCAACATTACAGCAAAAAATGTTTCTCCATTTGTTCACAGTATAAAAGATGTATTCAAAATAGCACTTAAGACTTTCCGTGGTCTTACCTCTTAAGAACATACGCTGTCCAGCAGCAGTTGTCAACAGTAAGCTAGTATCCATATGTAAGAGTATTTTTTTGAGTTTTGTTCCATTATTTGTTATTTTGTCCAAATCAAGAGGAATGAAGTGTAATTGGTCAAATATTCTATCATCCTCATCGTCATAGCACGGCCAAAGTTTAGCAAATCCTTTAGTACCTATTTCCTTGTGACATGGTGATGGTGGGCCTGCCCAATCCTTTACAAAGGCTAACACTCGTTCCTGTCAATAAGACAACACACATGTTATAACAAAATTCAATTTATGGACATGGTCACAATGTTGTGTGTGTTACTCATTTTACTTACAAACTGAGCAAAAAAAATAACAAATGTTGATATTTCGTTGAAAGTCGCTAACCATATTACGACCAGTCAATCAAACTAAATACAAGGCAGTTACAGTATACCTTGAATGAAACTAAATTCAGTGTTTTGTTTCAAGGCCTTTGCAAAGAAATTTCAAACTTCTTTGAAACTTGAATACGGGCAGTTTTTGCTTTAAGTCAAGTACATTAGTGCATATGCGTGCATATATCGAAAACATTAGCATATGTGCGCTATCAGTGCACCATTTTGGTGTTTCACTTTATCATTTGCAACAATTTTACATGCTTTTATTGGTCCAAGCCCCAACTGCCCAACTTGTGAAAGCGTGCAAGTGCCCAGATTCACAGTTAGCAGGCCGACCCTTAGGAATAGTTGGTGTACCATTTTCAGTGCACAGTTAACACATTATTTCAAACGTATGACACTATAGCATGCAGGTGCATATTTTGGAGGTCTTTTTTTTTAAACTATAAAACTAAACCCTGCATTAACAATAAGGATTTTATTCCAACCATTGAGGACTTAAGACTCCGCCTCCCCCAATCTCAGTACAGTGCTAAGCTTACCACTCTGCAAAGAAACCCCATTTGGAGAATGGAAATGAAGGATGGACCAGTAGATTTTAATGAATTCACCGACAACCAATTTGAGTACCTCCTGGATTTACTTATGAGCATAACGATGTAATCCCAGAAATTTCTGGAAGGACGAAAAGGGTAATTCCACAAGAAGACGCCCAAGCCTCAGTCCTAGACAATGTAACAGGCCAATTCTGATATTAAGAAAGAGATCAATAAAATGATTGATGAGCTGTTGAAGACTGATGGGAGGATCTGATCATCTGCTGATGGGGCTCATTGTTCTTTTTGCGAAGCCGCTAATGGAGGTGAAGAAGATGATTAACAGAGATTTCAACAGATTCCTGTCAACCCAGAGTCATACTACTATACAACCTTTGTATGTGATTGGAAAGTAATCAGGCTTGGAACTCAAGTAACACTTACCAGCAAACCGTGAACAGAGTGCTCGATGGTTGCATTGGTATGGTCTATATAGATGATATCATGTGTCAGTATGGCTAAACAGTAGAGCTTCAGCCTTTGGTCTCAAAGTTGAGGGTTCAATTCTCACTCACGCAGTCTGACATTAAGTCCAAAAGGTAACGAAAATAGGTTTGCATCTGTATTTATTTAGAAGATATCATAGTGGGAATCTTTAGCGAATCTTTTGTTGTGGCTCTGGAGCAAATCTTCGGACGCTTACAGCGCTCGCACGCACGGCCGTCACAGGCACGCCTTGTGCTATCCAGATAAGTCATCATATAGATCAGTGCTGGTGTAATGATACTACAACGAACCCTTGTTGCTGTCATCAGCCACACCACAGAATGCTTGCCATAAATTGTAAGTGGGAGCATCTTTGCCGCCAGTTATTGTAGTTGTGATGTGCAATAAAGAAGTACAGACATGCTATGCTCTTCGTGTTGTTTCCTCTCGACGACCGTCAGGTAAGGGGAAACAACCTGACATTTGGTATCACAACGCGACAACCTGACATTTAACACACATCATGATCGAACTCATCCACGGCTATGGACTTTTGGACTGAACCCACTCGGATGTTGTGATATTTTTGCTGTTCAACTTGTTGCGGGTTTGAACCACGACGATCAACGCAAGATGGGTTTTCCGAGAACGCTAAGCTAGTGACGGACACATTGTAAAAACGAAACATCGAAGAGAGAGACGCATTGGAGATTGTAGCGCGAGTAGCATAGAACTGAAATGTTGGGCAGCACCATAGGCCTTAGCTGTAACGAACTAGTTAGGCATAGGTTAGTGACTTCACATAACGGATTTACTTTGCGCTAGCCATGAACTAAGTGCTAATAAGTGCGGGAAGTTCAGTTGAACAGTTTGGAATACGTAGTTAGACCTGCCAATTACGACATTTCAAAGCAAACTGGGACTTGGAGAAATTAAAATTAGTGCTAGTTTGGATAACAAAGAAAGACGTTACCAGTTAGCTGTAAGCAACTGTTAGGCGTCACCATAACAACCATTATCCTGCAGAAGCTTTGGCGCGAAATGCTCATCAATGAACCTACTAGTCCAGCGGCATAGGGGTTCAATCATGCACTCTCGAGTACAAGTATGAGGCCTTGAGGGACGTTTTGGTATGGCATGGCATATCAACTTTGATATAGGACCACCTTATCAGATCACTTTATGGCTGGGTAGACCACTATGACAAAATATGGCAAAATGCATCGTCGGCAGCCACGCGTACCAACACTTTACTAGATGTAATGCCTAAGTGCTTAATTAGACACCCCTGCTATTGTACATTGGATTAAAATTACATGCAACAACACGTCAAGAGAGATCTAATAGATTTGCACAATTAGGCTTCAGCGTTTCATATTATCGAGTGTTGCGGGTATCTAGTACAATAGCCCAGAAAGCATTTGAATATGTGAAGCATGTGCACATGTCAAGTGTATTTGCCCTCCCTTTATACGAAAACACGTGTTTACGACTGCTGCCATAAACAGTATAGATCATATCCAACGTTCGACAACTGCCGTGCGATCATTCCATGGCTCGTCAATATCATTGCTGCAGCATCTAGATTCCAACGATCTTGGAGACAAAAAAAACCAGTGGACGTCTCTGCAGTTGCTACAGCGAAGAATGTACCATTGTTGGCATTGTCATATACCAACGTGGCCCCAGTCATACTTTCAATAAAGTATATAAAAATACCTCCTTCCGAACTGCTGACTGTAGACAACACTTCTACAAATTCAGTTCTGCCTGCAGCCTCTGACATGTAGGATAAATGGTTGGCACATGCAGCGAACAACTTTACGTTCTTTACAGATGATAAACTGGATACTAATACGTCAGAAAATACCAACATCTCGTGGTCAGCTTACCATGTGGGTAGTATTTTATGTCAAGTTTATACACCCTCATCAACTGCCTAGCTTCCTCTCTTTCATGGTAATGCAAACATGCCAGCTATGATTATGCGTGGTTTGAAGGTGATACAGGATGCTGTTAAAGGAATACTAAACCCTCCAACAATGAATTTTTGTATCGATAGTTTAGATACTAGAATTAATGTTAACAGGCATCCGACGTCAATGGGTGTCAGTGTTTAAGCCGTATGAATTTTTAAACTACCTGATTTAAGCAGACGATGCACAAGCTCTGGAGAAAATCCCGTTTGAACCACCATGCGTCGTGACGTCATTACTTTTACGGCACCTTCCACCTGTCTGCGTGACCTGCGTGTGCGCCAGAAACAAAACGGCATCGCCTGGGACTCTCGTAGTGCGGGCATTTCTGGCATCTACACCACGACAGGTCATCGCTGGCGGGATCCCGCGGGTCTTCTGGCTTCTTTGGTGTTTTCTTAGCGATCTCGCATCTTTTTGCCTTCCGTTTACCACTTGCAACAGGTTCAAACTGATAACGCTGCAACGAATTGACAGCGACAGCGTTGTTGGTACCCATGTTTGTTTACAAGCAGAGAGTGGTCGCGCGCGCTGCACAATGGGAAAGATGCGCTCCCTACTTCCGTTATGGTTTTGACGTCACGCTGCTTCACGAAACCTCCATAGTCGCGAGTTCTCGTGGTGCTACGTTTGGTTGGGTGTCTTAAAAAACGCACTTATTTTAATTTATTACGACGTAAGTAAGAAGGCAAGCGACATTTTATAAGTTTTGAAGGGGTTTTTAGGGTCTTAGCTATCATTAAAAAAATTGGAAAAGTGAGGGTTTAGTATTCCTTTAACCTTTTGAATCCTGGCCAGACTCCATTTATGGCAATGGATCAACTGCTATATGCTGTTGTTTATAATGGCAAACACCAGATATACTGCATTCGACGAAGACCATTTTGTTATAATGTTTGGCGGTCTCCACATAGGAATGGCTATCCTAAAAATGCAAGGGCAGTTTCAGCAAATATATCTGGGGCTGGCAAGGCAGTATCGTTTCTACAATGTACATGCTCAGCATGTAAACAGGACTAAACATATCCACGAAGTAACAGCTGTTGCATTAAATGACCTGAAGAAAGAAGCTTAACACGCCTACATACAGGGCTTGAATGGAGGACAACAGCCACTCACATTTAATGAATGGTGTACTCTCCATTCAGAAAAGTATCCGTAATTTGCTTATTGGAATTTGGCATTAAAACTACAAATTTTACTGCCTGTCTTTGTTAGGTCTGTAAGGGACCCAAACTTTGACTTATATTCGAGTGTCTGATGGCATTATCACCTTGCTTTCACGCATTGGGTTGTACACATTACTCAAGCTGCATCCCTGTTCGTATACGCAATACGGTAGATCTCAAAGCAAAGCACCCACAGGTAACAGACCAATTTGAACAATTTAAGTGTGGCATGTTAACAGTGTGGCAAACAAATCAACTCTTTACTGCAATGGCCCTTGGTCAGGCACATGAACAGAACAATGTTCTCATAAAAAATACTGGTGGTGTTGTCGATCTCACTGAAAGACAAACAGGCTCTTACTCACTGGATTGTTGCAGGACCACTAGTTACCAAAGCAAAATTCGCAGCAAAATTCGCATGTAGTGAAGTGGGTTTCACATTTCACCAACATCTTGAACAATACCTTAGTAAGCAAACCAAGCTTGAAAGTGATGTATTACAAATGGTTTGTGGTTTAACAAGCCTTGGCAATCCCTTCGAGGAGTAAAAGCGTTGATTTGGTGATTGCACATGGCAAACGTGTTGTTGATGCAAATATTATAACCACACTAAAAACTATCCAAAGCCTTGGTTTAAAACAGTACAAGGTGGCATCATTGATTGCTGACTGCAGTCTGTTTGCCATACTGTACATCAGCTGTCAGACTTGTCAAGGTGATCTACACCAGTTTTTTCGTCATGAAAACCAAGTCTATCCACCAGCACTGTCAGATGGTGCCAGGATACGTTTTGGGACAAAATCCATTCTTCTTTCACACTTGGAGGAACGTGTGTAAACGGTGGAAGAGGTTCGGAATGTTTCTGCCTCTATCTGTGACAGTGCAGTCATTAATCGATTTCTAAAACTAGGAAGTGTCAAGACTTTTGGGGAATATGGCGACACCATACTGCTGCTACACATAAAGGCATTGACCAGTAACTGTGTTAAGCTGGGTGCATTGTGAAAAATAGTCTAAAGGTAGCAGCAAGAGAGCATATAGGAGACCGGTTCCCGACAACATGTTGTACTAAATGCACCCTTGCCCAGTAAATGGGATGCATTCCTCAACGTTGACGAGAACAATGTGAGCGTTATACAATAAAGTCTGAGCTTATCACAGAAAATGTTACCACACTGACAGTAATATCTACCAATGATACACTAGCTATAAGTTCCACGAAATTTAGTGTTACAGGGATATCACCTTGCAACCATGAGGAGGTGGATGGTAGATTATTGTTGCATGCTAGGCACTTTGCCATCGAGGGCCATAAGAAGGTCGCGATCCTAACAGTAGATACAGATGTAGTTGACATTGCACACCAGGTTCCTGTTGATGAGCTACGGATTGTGATTGGAACTGGCAGACACGTACGTGTTTACCAATACATGAGCTATTTAAAAGTTTGGGACCCAATAAATGTCAAGCGATTACATTTCCTCCACGCATTTTCAGATTTTGATACTATGTCGGCATTCGTCGGCCATAATAAGAGGTATCATGGGCTACATGGAATGCCTAACCTGAAGTGACAGACACATTCGTGCAACTATCCCAACTGCCTGGCAATATGTTAGTGATTATAACATGGGAAAGCTAGAGCGGTACGTAGTACTTATGTACGACAGGACCAGTGACAGTCTAGAAGTTAATGCTGCTCGTCAACATCTATTCACAAACAAAGGACGAAGAATGGACTGTCTTCCACCCACACGTGGTATATTAGCAGAACCAACCATTTTATACCAACATAAGTTTTGGGAGACTGACAAAAGGTACCGACTTTGGTCGTTGTTTATGCCAGCCGCATGATTGACAAACACATGAGTAACGAAGCACCAGCGTTGGCCATCCAAGGTACCGACACAAGCTAACAAAGAACATTGTGTTCCTGATAAAGGCTGAACGTGACTAAACACGAAGGACAGTGCATAATAACGTTTTCAAATGGAAATTACCATGGCCGATCTACGAAATTCAATTACACGCGAAACTTTACGTGAACGTTCAATAAATGAAATTTGTGAAGAGTTAAAATTAAGAAATTATTCAGTTTCTTGACAGTAAAGACGAAGCAGTGGAAAAATTGGCTACAGATAATTAATATCTTAATCATCATGGCTTATAAGGCATGTTAATAGACACACATGCAAAAAGAGATCAAAATATACAACAAAACACAAATATACAAAACAAAGTTGCATTGTTAAAAGCGAAAATTGTTGCCCTTACTGTTGCATCCACACAACAATTGTAACAAATGCCACCCATTCAACCAGAAGTTGCAGCAATTTTGGCAAAATTGGCTGAAACACAACAACAATCAGAAACACAACAAAAACTGGTTGAAAGAACGACAGCACAGCCTGACTTTCAAGTACATATGACTGCTGATTCTGCTAAGGCAATTTCGATCTTTACTGGGGATCCTTTAGGTAATGCCTCAGATTGGTTTAAAAGAAGTGAAACGCGTTGCTGCTCTCGTTCATTGGTCAGACTCTCTCACATTAATTAATGCAGACTCAACTTGGCGGTGCAGCTCTTAACTGGAACAAACTACCAGGAAAAAATGTAACACTTTAGATGAATGGAGCAAAGAATTCCTTGAGCGATTTAAACGCACAATATCCATTACCGAATTTATTCGCATAAATGGGCAACGAGTGTTACATGAAAACGAGTCACTTGTTAATTACATCTACGCCAAAGATGCGTTATTAGAAAAATCCCTACATTCAATGCAGCTTCGCGAAAGAGTGGCTCTCATAGCAGTGTGGTGTCCGGTCATAGGAACAACTAAGTAGTATTAATGATTATTGCCATTCTGGTCACGTGACCAGCCTCATTCTGTAACTACCAATCAACTGTATGATTAGGCATGCACCTCCCATGATGCATGCTAACAGACGTATTAAAAAGGCTACCAACTGCCTCTGACAGTTGCTGTTCACTTAACCCACAAACCTGTAGTTGTGTACTTACTTGTAGTACCAAAACACTACATTGGCGCCGAGCTGGGATTATTAACCATTAAGTTTAAAATGTAACTTAATAAGAATAGCAAAAGCTGTTAGTAACAACAGCAGCCTGTGCTGGGAATGGGTACTGTTGTATAACCTTAAACTTAAAAAGTAAACGCTTCTTACCGTTCCTGAAGCATAGCTGCTGCAAGTTTAAGAATTGGCCCCTGGAGCAGCTGGGGTTGCAGTTGCTCGTGGCCGCAAGATGTCCAGACATTTCCAGTAAACCAAGGACTGCAGCTTTGGTGGTTTGGACCTTTCGTGAAGAAGTCAGGTCAGGCGTAGATAAACCATTTACCACGATAGGCTTTTGTTCGTTGGCACCCCGGCATGAGGCTGAGTGCAACACAGAGGAGTAGCCTGTCTGGGGAAATTAGTTGAAATTTCCACTCTATTAACAGGTAACTTATGTCCTAAACCAAACTATCTCTGTGAACGAGTTCAGTTTCAAAGGAGGGAGCAAGGCGCAAACGAGTCAATAGCGACTATATTACTGAGTTGAAAAGGTTAACCCTTTACTGTAATTATGGTGCTGCTGATGGTACAAAGCTGGAAACAATGCTGAGGGACAGATTTGTAGCGGCGTTAAGGAACTATGATACATTGAAGTCTTTGTTGGCATTAGACCCGGCTACTGCTACTGAAGGCAAGGATGATGTCGACGAGGGAGTGACGGATGTCAAAGGAGGTGCAGTTTCAGGCGGAGCTGATGATGATGTAAAGGTTGCACAAGGGAGAGCATGAGATGATGCAGCAGAGGAACCATAGATTGCTTCTTGGGGGTTAGTGATTTTCTCTGTTTGGGTGGGGACGCCGTTAGTGGTGGGGAGGGGGGGAGGGGGGCGTTCGAGCCACAGATGGTGCTGAAGTGGATGTGGTGGTCGCCGAAACCGATGAAGTTGTGGTGTAAATCTTGGGATCGGGTTGAGGATCAGCCGAGGAAAACGAGAATGAAGAGCATGTTGAGCATGACGAAGAGTTTAACGAAGATGCCACGAGAGGAGAAACGGGTGATGTTCACAGCTGTGTGCAGACAGTGGTGGAGGTGGATAAGGCTTTAAGACGATCCTTCTCCTTTTTTTCGCTTTATCTGTTCACTGCGAGGTTTTACGGCAAATGAAGGGCCAGTCCTTTGGAGAGATCGATAAACAAATGGTACAAGGGTCCTTGTGAAAGTTACAGAAACTGTGTTTTTTGGCACGTGGTGTGGGGGTCGTGTCGCTTTTTTTTGGAGCCGATGGCTGCCCAAGTGCAGGTGTCTGGAATCCGGGTCTTCTAAGGATCCCATCCATTAACGTTGGTGGGAAGGACCGCTGAACCGCCTCTTTGTTTCGGTGGTATGACGAAATGATGTTTCAAACGACAAGAGAAAGATTCAGCGACCAGCGAAGAAAGAAACACTCGAGCTTCGAGGAAGGTGACGAAGTTGTGGCGAGAGAATGTGAGTATTGGGGAGCCGACGAGGAGAACGGGAAGTCAAGGGAGGCAGATGCCAGAGGAATGGTGGAAGTGGCATGGGCTTGCCAGAAAGCGAGCTTTCGATGAAAAACCGGAACAGGGGGCCAACATCCGAGTCTTCAGCTTTCGGTGAAAGAGAATGCCATGCGGTGGAAAAGATTGTGGGGAGGTCTTTCACTGAAAGAGGAGAGAATGACTGCGGGAAAGGAGGTGCTGGAACGGCGGGTGCATCCGAGGAGACAGGCGGCGATCAAAGGACATGAAGCCAAAGAGTTGACATGGACAATGCCGGAAGGAGGTGACGGTGGTGATCGAAGGCCGACTGGGACGGGAACAAGTTCTTTCGGCGAAGGCTCAAGCGGGCTTGAACGGCAAAAAAACACGAGATGGAACGAGAGATTCCGATGAGGCAGTCTTAAGTGAATCGACAAAAAAAAAGACACAGATGGACAGGAGAGCTACTACACTGTAGCCAAAAATGACTGACAGGTGCAATGGCGGCCATGTTGGAAAAAGTTGGCTCGTGTGCAACTCTAGCATGGCAGAAGTGATTAGCCAATCAAAGGCTAGAAAATTGGACCCCCACGTGAGCCCGCATTTGGTGCAGTTGGATCCACATGTAAAAGTATAAATAAATACTTAGGCCAATCGTTAATCCCTTACCTGTCTAGGATGAGCCCAACTCGTCATAGACAATACTTGATAAGGAGACATTATTTTAATCTTAGCGTTTGCCTTATGCAGTTACAAAAGTGGTTGAGTCTGCCCAGCCGGAGAACATGGGATGGAGATATATAGAATAGAAGAGTAATCACAAGTCTTCACCGTAACCGGAACACAAAAGGAGCCAAGTAATTTTAGAATTTAGGGAGGGGGAGGCATCCGGTAGTAATTCAGTACCCATAAAAAAGGAGCCACATCATTCTAGAATGTTAATAAATGAGTTATTAAATTCACCCATCTTTAGTCGGCCTGTAAGCTTATGCAAGATGTAGTGTAACGGCGGATGCTATGACGGCTGAGGTACTTGTAACATCCCCGACATCCTGGTTGACTTTGGGTGAAGTTAAAAATTACTCTGACTTGTATGTTTCACTTTTTGGACCCGACATGGGGAATGGAGCTTCTATGTCCTAATTTTATAGGCCTATACAGTAATTAATAACTACGAAACGCGCTGCCACCATGGTGGAGTTTCGTTAACTGCAAAAACAGAGTTTAAAAATAAAAATGGGCTACATAATATCAAGAATTTATAGGATCCCAATCCCAATCCAATACCAATCCTATAAATTCTTGATAATATCTAACTCTAGCAATTAAACTACTAGGGAACAAACTGAAGTTTAAAACTCTAGGTTTTATTAAAAGACAGTTGACAAATATAAAATGGGATTTACATTTAAACACTAGTTTCACATGAAAGCTTTTTAAAATAAAGCACCTTGAATTTACAGTTAAAATTCGTTTTCAAAACTTGGGCTTCAAGTTTACATTATAAATTTTCACGCAAGAAAAGTTACCCTGGGTTTACAGCAAAAACTTCGTAAATTATAAAGTGCATCAGCAAGTTACAAAATCAGGCCTACAGTTTTGTTTCTAGTGGTACTCCCACAAGATCAGACTAACTCTGTAATAAATCCAGACTAGTTTTTGGGTATCCACCGTGGAAATACTCTGCTTCGGCAAACATTAGTGATTTAAAAGACTTTTCTTTAAATTAAAGTTTAAGATAAGCAAGATCGACGCTGGTTTTTGGGAAGGGAACCACCCTGACGTTATGGTTAACTGGGCCCAGAAATGCCGATGGGCTAGGTTAAACCATAATTTCTCACAGCTAAAAGTTAAAATTGAACTAATAATTTAGAATGGGGCCTAAAGAATAACTTTCAAATTTAAACTAAGTGAAAATACGAACCAATACCAAGTGCCTGGCATGGCAACATTCGGACTGTGACATCTCCACTCCCGATCGGCGTGACCAACTCTAGCTTGAGATCTGTGAGCTGTGCTGAGGATTGAGGACTGCCTGGGGTTTTTATGCTAGCAGGTCGGCTCCAACCAGACCAAGCGCGGACGCACGGGGGAGCTAGGCTGAGGGCCCAGAGAACAATAGAAGTGGGAGGAGCCGGCTGTTTTGAGTGGCAGATCGCTTGGAGCAGTTTGAAGGATACAAGGCTTGTTAAAGACGGTGCAATTCGAGTTTTACTCGATTATTAAAGTGAAAAGCCTTTTTTTAAATTTAAACTGGATTGATTGCAATTAATTGCAGGAGTGCTCAGATCTATTGGCATGTTTAATAGAGGGAAAACTAGATGTTTGGCTTTGGAAATGGTGGTCACAATTGGAGTTTTGGTTGGAGAATTAAGCAAAACTATATACAACAAAATGGGTCCGCTAAAATTTCGGTTAAATAAAAATTCGCTAGGCATTGGTAGCGTTCAAGGGACAAGTTATAATATCAAAAGATCTAGACATACGCTAGTGTGTCGCGCCAAGTTAGGCAACAATCATCACAACAAACATCTCATCAATTCAATTGTCCAGGTTGTAAACCATTGTAGCACGGCGCCATAGCGTCAGTGTCTTATATCTTGAAGCATAGTTGGGCACATTTCCAGTACTTGCAGAAAAATAATAATGCGGTACAAAAGCTTAAATTGTGTTGAAATCAAGAGCAATGACCGACCTGACAAAAATTAACTCGTGTAGGAATGCCAGCTAAGCTGCTTTCAATGCAAAATCTGACCCTCAATAACGTTGAAAATGTGTAACTAGCTAGCTAGCTAATTCTAGTCTGCTCATCCCCATGTTAATTTCCATAGGGTGATTATTCATCGATACCGAGAAGGCTTCCAGCTATGAAATTGGACGAATGGCTGCAGTACGATACGAAAACGTACCTTTTATGGTTTGGAGCCTAGGGGTGTAACGAGGATGGCGTGGGATGGCGCGTAAGTACGAAAATATTGTTATAACCATTGTTAGTATTGTTGGCATCGTCTCTCATTGGACAGCCAAAGTTCGGACAATGACAACGTGTATACTGACGTGCGTGCCTAGACACACACTAGTGTAGCACGATAAATCTAAACAATGTTGCCAAAGAAATTGTGTTCACGTCCAATTCAAGAAACATAAACCAATTCTAAAAACAAAGCAAAATAAACAAAGTCAAAAACTGGTGAAGAGGCCACCAAGTTGAGAGTGGTTCGGCCCTTCAAAGGAGTGATATCAACACACCAAAACTAAAGAAATAAAACAAATTACAACAAAATTAAAACCAAACCAAAAACCTATAAACAGGTAACCAGTTGAGAATGGTTCGGCCTATAGGCAAAAGGCAGTATCAAATTGTGTAAAACCAATTTCTTGTTGACGTGCCACTTTATTACACATCTGCATGGTAGTGGAGTTGAGTCTAATACACAATTAAAAAAAAAAAAGAACCGATATCATATCAAAAACCAAAACTGGTAAAAGGGGCCGCCAAGTTCCGAATGGTTCGACCCTTCAAAGGGTCACACCAAAACACCAAAACATTCGCCAACTTAATCGCACCGAATAATACCCAAAGTAGCAATGTTCTAGTTTTCATTTAACCTTCGAACTATTAAGCGGTGCGATTAACTTGGCGAATGTTTTGGTGTGTTGATATCACTCCTTTGAAGAGCCGAACCATTCGGAACTTGGCGGCCTCTTTTACCAGTTTTGGTTTTTGATATGATTAAATAAACTAGCTCAGTAAGAATGCTCTAACACATTTGAGTTTGAAATTATTTGCAGAAGCAGAAAATAAAGGTTGTGGAAGTCGGACATTTTTCATAACATTTGTGGCCGACAAGCAAGAATAAAAAATATCGTTCTAAGTATCTGTATCCAACATTTATGGTAGTTTTTGTGCCAATTGGCAGTCTCTCCTAATACACAACTAAGCTAGTGTTTTTAGGCTTTTTGCCTGCAAAGAATAATGAGAAATAATTACAAATACACAGAGTTTTTCGAATACGGTGACCGGAAGTTGCGAGCGCTGCGGCCCAGCTTAAGCAGTTTTTCTAATAGCTGTAGAAAAATTTTGAAGTGGAAATACGAGGATCTGTTTCGGTAGAACTGAAGATGATGTGTTAGGCTATTAAGGGCTGAAGAGATGGGTCGATTTGGTCTATTATTCGTGGAGATTTTTGAAGTTGAAGACCGAGGACTTTTTGGCGCTGGAGTGCCAAGAAAAAAAAGTATTCATTGTGAAAACGATGGTTTTCCCCCAGGTTTTTGATTGTTGGAGCCCGGGTGTCCTCTCCAATCTGGTTTTCTGGCCTAAGCCCTTTATAGTAGGCTGATGTAAGACAGGCTGATGAATATTTGAGAAATACAAGCATGTGCAGCGCCCACTGGGTTATCGGGCAAAACTAGTTTTGTAACGTCATTTATGTTCATTGAGCATAGCCAGACCTAATATTCCTAAGTTTGTAACATAAATGACGTTACAAAACATATTCTTTTATGAAATGAGGCCTTCGTGACCCCAGTTGAAATGTTTCAAAATACAAATCCACAAACGGAGCATCAAACACCACCCGTGCATAGCATGGGCTTCAGCTAGTGCTATTTAAAACCATAAACAATTACCCTGCCTCGCAAATGCACCATACGTGAATACTTGCCTTCCAAATAGGTTTGTTAAAGTCCAGATCTGTGAAAGGTCCCATTTTAGGTATAACTCCTAGCAAATAGCCAATCTTGAAGCAAAATTGGTATGCAAGAGCACACACAAAAATTGTTACCACAAAAATTAAGGTACACTTTCGATAATGTCGTCGTTTTCGAAGGAACATGTTTACTTTTGTGTAAGCCTGAAAAAGAAAGTTACAAGAAAAAATAGGATTCAAAATATATTCGTATCTGATCAATAGAAAATATAATCATATCTAATCAATAAAAGAGCAATGCAAACAATTTACGAAAAACCTAAATTTTTCCGGGGTCAAAATTGGTTTCTATCGTCTTACCGAAAATTTATACTACCAGTAAATTTGATTGCATTCAGTTCCTGGATGATCCTTATCACTCTTGAGGTTTTCGCACTGCAGATACGGCCAGCTGCACAACCCCACTGCGCATGCGTGCAGCCCTCCTATAGAAGCATTTGGCACGGGCTGGCCGCTATCTTTTTTCCTTTCGATGTGTCATGATGGTGACTCAAGAGGGGTGGCAAGGTGAGTATTTGCAGGTAGTATACATTTTTGGTAAGACGATAGAAACCAATTTTGACCCCGGAAAAATTTAGGTTCCTAGTCGTCGGCACGAAGATTTCAACTCTTTGATTGCATTTACAGTTGACCTCGTCAACGTGGGTGGTGGCCACTACATGACGGGTTACCCCAGGTTGCGAGTTGGCTTCCCCAAGAAGTTTAACAAAACTTCGCACTATGTTGAAAATGAACAGAAACAGGAAAAAAGATGTCTTTCATCGGCTTCAGCGGGAGTGTGTAGGGTCTTGCTTCTGTCATCTGGAGGTCTTCGTTTCTGTTATTCAGTGCTTAAGGGGGTTGAGCTGCACATCTGGCTTATGACGAGTCCACAGACAGTGTAGCCCAAATTCATGTCTCGACATGTCCTCTACGTGGTGAACTTGTGAAGACAGTGTGGCGTCTCCATGGTGCAGGATTTCAGCAATAGAGACTTCAATTCAGCTATGGAGACCGTACTGAGGAATGCCAGACGTTTAAAGTACCCTTAGTACATGTGCTGTGAACTAGATTTGGTTGTACGCACAGTCGAGATGTGATCGTTGTAGACAGTGGATAACCTTCTTGATACAATCAATGGTTATTGTGGCCGAATATCCTTTGGTTCCATTGGAATGGTGGGAGAAGGTGGATTCGGTGTGTTTTGACACTAGTTGATCTGTGTTCTGTTAATGTAGAAGCGAAAGGTTTGAACTTGAAAGACTGTACAGATGAGCTTTGATGCCAATGATTTTTGTATGTGCAGGAACGAAGATTGGCTCTTGGACGTCAGGACGTGGCTTTAGACGGTTGAGTTAACCAAGTCAAGAAGACTATGTGGATGGGGTCACTTTGAGAGGGCTTGCATGTTGCTGCATCGAAGGCTAGCTGCAAGGATGGTCAAAAAGACCGTCTGTCAAGAGACGTGGATGACGAATAATTTGGGTTGGCTCAAAAGGTTCACGTGAGGAGATTAAGGATGATGGAAGGTCTTCCTCTGGAGAGAGCCGTGGGTTGAAGGTTGTCCTTCTTCGAATGGCTTCAAAGTGTTGACATTCGAGAGTTCTCTGAAGGTGGGCATTACTTGCGGCTTTAAGGTAGAGCAGAAAATGAGGATTATTGAGCCATGAGTCCATCCTTGAAAGGGCGGTAAAGATGATTGATTGTTACGACAGACGGGAATGGGTGAAAGGAGGTGAAAGGATGGAATCCGAACGGAGGGTCCTCGAACAAAGGGTACAACAGCAGGTGTGGCCTTCAGGGCGAAGGATTGATCGTGGGGTGAAGGGTCTTCGAACGAAGGCTTTAACGGCAGAGTGCAGGCCTTCGGGCCAAGAGTTTGTCAGAAGGGCTGAGTGTCTTTGAAGAAGGCTTCAAACGGCAGGGAGCAGGTCGTAGTATCAAGGCCGAAGGGTTTCCTTGTCGGTGAATGGATGTCAGAGTGAAGGGTTTACCATGAGCGAAAGGTCTTCAAGACGAAGTGTGTTCCACCAGGCGAAGGGTGTTCAGGACGAAGTGTCTTTCCTCAGGCAAAATGGTGAACAGGGCGAACAGTCAATAAGACAAAGGGTCATCCATCAGTCGAAGGGTCAGGGAGAAGGGTCATTGAGTGAAGGCTTCTCACAGCAGGTTGCTAGCCTAAAGGGTGAAGGGATGTCAGGAGGACGAAAGGTCTTCGAACGAAGGCTTGAAGTGGCAGGAAGCTGGCTTTCGGAGCGAAGGGTAGTCAGCAAAGGGTCTTGGAATCTTGCAAACAAAAGGGATCCACACAGCGAAGGAAAGCGAACAAAGAGAGAAGGAGAGATCGTCATGGACGGGAGCTTGAGGAAAAGAGATGGCGGCCAGCCCGGGCTGAATGCTTCTGTAGTAGGGCTGCGCGCATGCACAGAGGGGTTGCGCAGCTGGCCGGATCTGGAAAGCGAAAAACTTCAAGAGTGATAAGGAACATCCAGGAACTGAATGCAATTACAGGTAGTAGAAATTTTCGTGCCGACGACGCAGCACGAAGACTCACAGTGTGGTGGATTGCCTAGTAGGTTGCGAGGTTTGGAGTCTTTGTCCCTGAGGGCAAGCCGAAGCCGGTTTTTAGCCCACAGTTTATCACGGGAGCGTCTGCCGACTGTGAAGGTTTGAATAGAAAGCAGTCGGGAATGGTTTCTTCGACCGTCTTTAAAAGTGAGGCTAGGGAGAAAGTCTGGTCGTCGGCGGCATCGTCCGGGAAGTAGATTCTCTTGCCGGACAAAAATGGAGCGGCAGGCGGCAAAGCACCAGCAGTAGCCGCGGGGACGGTAGCAGGGGAAGCTTGCGGGCGAGAGGGAGAAGACGGCTTGCGTTTCTTGAGATCGCCAAAGGGAGGCGTCGAGTCCCGTTTGCGAGAGTCATTGCTGGAGGTGGAGGTTACCCAGGCTTGCGTACGAGCGTGTCGGGCAGAAGACGTGCAAGAGGGAGGCGGCATGGGATTGTCTTGCATCACACGGACCGTTTCCTGGACGATGTTCCGGACTTCACTGCGGGAGACGCTTCTACCTATTCGGGAGGAGTTGGACGATAAATCCAAGGGAGAGTTGCGGGCAGGCGAGCAAGAACCTGCCGTTGCTCGTTGAAGGGATTTCTTGGCTTCACGGTATTATGACTTTCGCCCATTGAAAGTCGTTTTGTAGAGCCGTAAGATCCGAAGGCTCGGCCGGCGGGGTGCACTGGCCGGGTTGCAAGGGAGAGTCCGTGGAGACATTGACGCTTGTAAGTTGTGCTTCAGTGAAGGAGGCAGCAGGGATCGGGCCACCGGCGGCGAGGTCGAGGGCGGAGATCCAACGATCGCCGAGGGAGAAAGCAGTAGCTTGCGGGCGAAGGAGCGGCGAGCGAAGTGGGAGCTTCGGAAGCAGCGGCCATCATCGGGTAGAATCCAAATTTCCGTGCGAAAGACAGGGGAACTGCGGCGCGAGGTGGCGTGGAGACACCTGTGGAGGAAAAATGAATCCCGAAAGCGTCCACGCTCTCGCTTTTATAAGGGAATACTGCCACGCACATGCGCAGTAGGGACATGCAAGCAGGCGCCTGCGCACTGGAAGAAACATCCAGGGGAACATCACATTCAAGGAATGTAATGCTAAATTATCAGGTTAAGATGTTTTGGCAACAAAGAAAGTCGTAATAACCACCAAAACTTGATGCTAAGAAGTACTCGTCAACCAATGATGTCGGGGGCGTTACAAGCACCTATGTCGTCGTAGCGTCCACGGTTACGGTGAGAGCATCAGCTCGTTTGGTTGTTCGAAGTCTGGACCGAAGGGTCTTGTTGATGTCCTGACAACAGCTGAAGGAACTTACGATCTTTGTAGAGTTGCAGGGCTGTTTCGCACGAAGGCCAGGAAAAGCTGCATGTGTACTTTGTTCCACATTATGTTTTCAGAAAACTGACTGGATGACGTCACGATTTCTTCCACTACGAGTGCAAAAAATCCGTGAACATCCCATTCGTAAACTCTAACAGCAACTTTGTAGAGTCTCCAAGTGTGATGTCTACATATTTTTGCACTCTTAGTGCAAGGAAACGAGTCGTCATCCAGTCAGTTTTCTGAAAACATAATGTGGAACAAACTATAGTCAGTGACAGTGATGAAGGTGCAGGTAGTAGATCTAGAGTTTGACTGACGTTGAAGGGTGGAGTTAGCGACGATGATGGAGCCTCTTCGAACCCCATTCGGAGCACATCGTAACGACAGCAGTTGTTGCTTTGCGAGTGACCGATTTGAAGGCTGATCTTGATGAAGACATTAATGGCAAGCGGTAATGGGCGACAGTCTTGAAGAGCTTCCAATGCTTGGCAGCAAAAAGTGGCAAGTGATAGTGATGGACGACAGTCTTGAAGAGCTTCCAATTCTCGGCTCTAGGAAGTAGCAAGTGATGGTTGGCGAACGAAAGCAAGAAGCAATAGTCAGCAGAGAGCTGCACGCGGTAGTAGAGAAGGACAGCAAGCAGCGAAGGATGTATGCTAACAATGCTGCGGACCTGCAAATGACAGGCGACGGCGCGAGCGTCAACAGAGTTGTAGATTGTAGCCACGAAGAACAACAGGCAGTGGAAGATGAATATTAGGACCGGCAAACCACAGTCAGTGAGGTACAGCGGGCAGGCAAGGGTGAACTGCAGGGAGCTATATACGGCAGACTGCATGGACGGGCAGCAGGCTCCGAAGGGCAAGGAGTCAAGATTTCAACTGAAGAAGCATGTTGCGTGGAAATGTGAGTGTAACACCAGATTAAGCCTAATCTGGGAAGCTTTGTTAGTGAAGCAGCAGAAATTCCATTTCGGTGTCTTCAAGGGGGGTATGAAACGAGTGAAAACAATTAAGTTCGGATAAACAACAAACAACATGCAAAACACAATGATACACAAAACGAAATTCAAAGTAACAAAAGAAAACCAAAAAAAAAAAACTAAAAAAAACATTACAAAAACAAAGACATAAAAAAAAATAATAAAACATATAAAAATACATATATACATCAAGCAGGTGGTTCGGATTGTGATACGTGATTCTGGTGGAGACGAGGAGGGTTCCAGTGCAGTGGTAGACGTTTGGTAGATTGGCAGGCAGAAGTCAACAGATGAATGGCGTATAGATGTCCGACCATGGAGCGACAGACGAACGTGCCGAAGGATTGGAGGGGCTGGGGCCGAATGGTTTTGACTCGAAACCAAGTTCACGAATAGCAAGTTCTATTGTAGCGTGAACTTAATGTGGTGTCGGCGAAGGAGATGTGGACGACGAATGGAGTGTTCAGCTGCAAGATTAAGTGGAGTACAGGTCGAAGATCGGTGCGAAATAGACGATGAAGGCCTATTCGTTGACTTGACTTTCTTGTGCTTCCGCTTGAGAAAAAGAGTTGAAAGCTGGTCACCTGGAACAGGCGATGCCGAAGGCGAAGGATGACAACCTCAGGACGAATGGAGTGAAGGAGTGGTGCGACATTGACGACGAAGGCCTATCCGTTGACATGTTTTTTTTGTTTCCGTTTGAGCGAGTGGGATATGAGCCAGTCATACGGAAGAGGTGATGAAGAATGGGTGGACATCCTGGTTGACAAGGGCTTTTTCGTTACTACTCTGTCTATTTTCGACTTTGGCGATCACTAGCACAGCATTGGCTACAGTCCCTGTCTGGAGAATGAAGCGTATATGTCTTAACTGTAGGTTTAAACTAGTAATAACTAACTGGTCTGCACTGCCACCATCGGTGGATTCAATTAATTGTACGGGGGAGTTAAAATAAAAATGGGCTACATGTTATTTTAAGTACAAAGCAATTAATTCATTAGCGAACGCATTGAAGTTTAAAACTCTTGGTTTTATTTTTAACAACCAATAGAAAAGAACACTTTACATTTAAGTTCACTAGCTTTCACAAAATGTAGGTTTTATATTAAAGCACCCGCTTGAATTACAAGTTTAGAATTCAGCAATAAAATATAAGAACTTGGCTTTCGTTCACATTTACAATTTTCAAGTAGAAAAGAAAGGGTATAGAGTTTCTATCCAGGAAACTCCTCTAAATCATAACCGCATCCGCCAAGTTACAATTCAGGCCTGAAGTAATGCTTTTAGGAATCATCACTAATTCAAACCTCCCATCACAAAGAAGAACTAGAATCTAGTATCCACCCCTGAAGTCTCTGCTTCCACAAAACTAGTGATCTTAGTAATCTTTTGATTACATTAAAGTTTAATATAAGCAAGAAAAAGTTTGGCTGTTAGGAAGGGAACCACCCTTATGTTATGGAAGGCAGGGGGCCAGAAATGCCGATGGCTTGCCAACCATAAGTTTCTTCAAGCTAGAAGTTAATTTACGATTAAACTAGAAATTTAGAATAAGGGTCCTAAAATTTAAATTTTCAATCTAAACTAGTAAAATACGAACCACTACCAACTGCCCGGCATGGCAACCTTCGGACCGTGACATCTCCACTCCTGACCAGCGTGACCACCTCTAGGTTGAGATATGTGAGCTGTGCTAAGGACTGAGAGCTGCTTGGGGTTTTTATGCTAGCGTGGGGGATCAAGCCAGACCAAGCGCGGATGTCGAGGAGAGCTGCACCCTCCTCATTGGCTGAGGGCCGAGAGAACAATAGAAAGTGGGAGGAGCTGGTGGTTTTGCAAAGGGTTTGGATGGAGCAGCTTTGAAGGAACGAGGCCTGTGTAAAGAAGGTGCAGTTTGAGTTTTACTGAATTAACAAAGTGATAAAAGGCCTTTACTTTTAAACTGTTTGGCTTGGAATTAATAGAAGGATGCTCAGATCTTTACTATTAGTTTAATAGAAGGAAAACTAGATGGTTTGCATTCGGATGTGGTCAAAGTCGGAGTTTGGAAGGAGATTTAAATAAAATATTTACAACGAAAATTCGAGTCCGGTAAAATTGCAGTTAAATAAAAATCGCTACGCATTGGTAGTGTTCAAGGGGTAAATAATATAAATAAAAGATTAAATAGTCTAGCTTAGTAAGAATGCTATAACGCATTTGTTAAGTTTGAATTATTTGCAGAAGCAGATAAACAAAGGTTGATGTAGATGGACATTTTTTATAACATTGGTGATCAGTCAAATACAAACAAAAAATATCTTCTAATTGTCTGTATCCAACATGTATGTGAGGTTAAGTGCCGATTGGCAGCCCCTCCCATTAACACAACTAAGCTAGCGTTTTAGGCTTTTTGCCTGAAAAGAATAACGAAAAATAAATACATATGTACAGAGTTTTGGAAATACGGCGACCGGAAGTTGCAAGCGCTACGGCCCAATTTGGAAGGTTTTTCTAACAGCAGTAGAGAAAGAACCAGATGGAATTCTTGAGTTCTGTTTACGCACAAATGAAGCTTGGGTGTAGGGCTATTAAATGGTGAAAACTGTGGTCGTTTTTATCCAGTATTTCCGGAGATATGCCTTCAAGAAGACAGAGGTCTTTTGGAGGTTGGGGGGGGGGGGGCTTGAAGTTAGGACTTCAAGAAAAAAAAGTGTTCGTTGCGAAAACGATGGTTTTCCCCGAGGTTTTTGATCTTTGGAGTCCGGGTATCGTCTCCAATCCGGCTGTAAGGCTGCCAGCCCTTTACAAAAGATGACAGGCCTGCCTCGCCTGAATGCTTTTATACTGGGCTACGCAGCTGGCTGCCTCGACACAACTTAAAAAAACCTCCAGCAAGAGAGAACATACTTCAGGGAAGAATGCAATAAATTTACAGGTAATCTATATTTCCGAACAGCATATAGAAGGCCATTATTAGGAATAAATAAACGTATGACAATATTAAAATATTTTTTGATAATTGGCACACACTAAACCAGCAGAAGACTATTCCATTGCAAGTAACTACTCATATTTGCTGAATTAATACTGGTTGGCTTCTTGGGCCAAAATACCTAAACTATCATGCAAACATTCGCGTGCACTTAGACGTGTGATTGCTGTGGGGAAGGGGGATTGTCACTTCCAATGGAATGCGAAGAAATGCATTTGTTAGCCAGTGTGCACAAGAACTCCAAAATACCAGTATAACCTGGTTAATTTTGGTTTCTATTACTTCATGAAAATATACATTACCTTTTTTTAGCATTCTCCTTCTCATAATGCTGTTTCAATTTGAGAACAATCGAAGATTTCCTTCCGGGCCGCTTACCCTTTTAGCAAGTATCTGCGCAGCCTCCATCATATAAAAGCCTGAGCGGAGCGATCCGTCTCATCTTTTCTACCTCAGTGTGGTCAGATGGCGACAAGAGGTGAGGAGGGTGGGAAGAAGGTAATGAATATTTTCATGAAGGTTATACTGGTATTTTGGAGTTTCTAGTTGCTATGAAAATAGCATTACCTTTTTTTTTAGCATTCCACAGACCTTGTCTAAGGCGGCGGGCGCCATCATGACTACATCCCCCAGGGTAGCGGCCGGATCCCCACAAATTAATTTGACATAAGTCTGCAGGGAGGTCATACCATGCGCCGGGCAGCAATAAAAGGCCCCACACGGTATAGTCTGCCAGCGTGATGCGACATGTCACGCAAGTAGCGTGAAGAGAATACAGACGGATGACGCCAAGCAGCAGCTTCCATGATTTCGGAAGCTGGAATGTTGCTGTGGAGGGCCCAAGATGTAGAAATGGCCCAGAGTTCATGTGCAGTCACACGAATATACCTTGATCTGCGCAGCTGATGTCAAGGGCGTTGTAGGCTTGAATGATGATGGTCTTAATCCAAGTTGCTATCATTCTAGGGGACGTTTCACCAGTCTTGGCCGTGAAGGTGATAAAAAGTTGAGTTCGTCCCCGTCGGATCTGTTTTGACGCTTTAAGGTAGAAATGAAGGTCCCGTACTAGGCACAGGGCACGCTCCCGGTCATCGCCCAGAATGTTTGAAAGCGCAGGAATAATAAAGGGATTGGAGCGTTTGGAAGGCTTCTGAGTCTTTGCTCGAAAGGAGGCTCGTGGAGAAAGTAAAGAAGCAATCGGAAGCAGTGGCAGACAAGGCTTGTTACACTGCACCGGAGGCAGGACGCCATGGCAACAAGAAACACTGTTTTACGGGTGAGGTTGCTCAGGGTACAGGCGGAAAGGGGTTCGTAGGAAGCCTGCAAAAGGGTGGTGAGGACGATCGAGAGAGATCCCAATCCGGGAAAGTCTTGTGAGTCCGGCGGACGGTCGATCATGAAGGATCGGATCATATACGAAAATCATCCATGAGGTAAAAACAGCCGACAGCCTTGAAGACTGCGTTGAGGGCGGAGCGATCGACGAGAATAGTGGATCCCCGGAGACCATCAAGGAAAAGAAAGTCTAGGAATTGGAGAAACTCGGGGACAGAGGGACCAATAGGATTAACCTGCTGAGTAGAACACCAATGACTGTCATAAATTTTAGAGGTGGACCGTCGTACTACTCGTGAGGCGATGCGGATAGCCTGGATCGAAGAAAAACTCCTGTCTCTTCAAGAAGTCGGACGATAGTAGCCACCTGTGTAGTCGCAGGGACTGCGGTCGTCGGCATCAAAGTTTCCCGTTGTGTTGGGTTAGCTGGGCCTGACTCAACGGAAGGGATCGGGGGGATTCGATGAGGAGATCGAGAAGCATCGGGAACCAGGCTGCGGCAGGCCAATCCTGGGCGACTAAGAGAAACCTGCCCGAGGCGCTGGCGATCTTCTTTAAGACCAATTGAAGAAGCTTCGTAGGTGGAAATAGGTTAACGAAGAGATGGTTCCAGTTCATAGTGAGGGCATCAGTGGCCCATGCCTGAGGATCGGGAATCGGGCTGACGTATAGGGGAAGTCTGGCATTCCACCTCGTGGCGAATAGGTCCAGGGTCGGCCGTCCCCAGAGAGCGAACAGGGCCTCGCAAATCGAGGAGTGAAGAGTCCACTCCCCGGTTGGCGGTGCTCGAGGAAAGAGGGCATCTACCATGACGTTGCGATTCCCTGGTATATGTACGGAGGGATATGCAGAGGTGAAAAATGTCGGATGTCAACTCGTGGTGAGATCGAAAGCCCTCCCCCCGGGTGAAGGTAACCAACTGTTGAACTGCCTTTGTGTTGTTGATGTGAACTTGGACCGTGTCTTTGTTGAAAATGGTGGAGACCGTACAGGACAGCCCGGAGTTCCAGCAGGTTGATGTGATCGGGCTCGTCCCATCCCCAAGTGCCGGAGGCTGTCAGATTGTCGATGTGTGCACCCCAGCCGTGTCTGGAGGCGTCGGTGAACAGATGGAGGTCCGGGGCGGGCTCGTGTAGGGAAACGAAAGCCGTGAGGTTGGTGATGTCCATCCACCAACGGAGAGACGAAAATGGGAAGTGAGGGCTGAGGGATCGGGGAGGAAGTGAAAGTCCAACAGCTGGATCTCCCCATTCTATGGTCCGGAAATAATGATGTGGCCGAGCCGTCCATCTGCCGTAGGGGACCAGGTCGGCGAAGGAGTCGATGGAGTTTATGAAAGAGTCGAGTTCGCGGAGCGTGCAGTGGTTTACATGAAGAAGCCACGGGCACTGGTAAGTAAGCTGCTGATGCCAACTGGGGATGGTAACACCGGTCCCTGGTGGAGATCGAAGAAAACCCCCAGGAATGTGAACGTCATGATGGGGGATAGGCGTGACTTCGCGACGTTTATTTCCCATCCTAGCGATGTCAAAAGAGACGTGACGGTGTGAAGATTGCGTAGAAGGACGGTACAATCCTGCTCTCATAGTAACCAAACGTCGAGAAAGGCACGAATTCGAATGCATTGTTGATGAAGGTAGGCGAGGATCGGGTGGAGGACAAGAGTGAAGATTCGTGGGGCTGCATTCAGGTCAAACGGGAGACATAGGCAATTAGGCATTTGTAAACAGTGCCATTGTGAAGGAATTGAAACTGGTGGGGAACGGAAGCGTGTAGGGAACATGAAGATATGTGTCAGCGAGAACGAGGGAAATCGCTGAGTCGAAGCGAAGCGTGGCTCGATTCCGTTGTCTCCATCTGAAAGTGTGGATTGTCGATGTACTGGTTCAGGGGTTTGAGATTGAAAATGAGACGGGAATCTCCTGTCTTCTTGGGGCAAAGGAAAACCCTGGTTGAATCGGGTTGAACCCTGGTTGAATCTTGGGGCAAAGGAACCCTGGTTGAATCGGGGCCGGAACGATGTGTACCGTGCACTTGTAAAAGTGAGCCTAATTTCGGCGCAAAGGTTGGCAGACGGAGGAGCTACGGTGTCTCATGGAGGTGGACTGAATGGAGGGTGACAGTGGAACCTGGGTAAAAATCCGTATGATAGAGAGAAATGCAGGATCGGCGGTGATTGATCTTCAGGTATCTGCGAAGAATCGTAAGCGTCCTCCCACAGGCTATGGGAAGGGTGGAATGTCAATATCTGGGGTGGCCCCAATTCCGTGGACTGGGCGAGGCATATCGTCTGCGTTTGTCAGAGATTGATGGTCTGGCCGGGGATTGACGGCGTTCTCAAGGTTGGTTGGAGGATCATGATGGAGAGGTAGTCCTGGGAAGCGAGGCCGGGTGGGGATCGGACTGCTTTGAACCAGAGGGTTCGTCCTTGGCTGATGCTGCCCGTGAATCCTTAGGGGAGTGTAATCGCTTCCCATGGCGAGAGCGAAAGGGCCGAGGTTTGCGGGACACATCCAAATGAGGTGCAAGCTTAGGAATCAAGTCGCGGAACAGGGTATCGGTCTCGTGGATCGAGTGGAATCGTGAAGACTAGCTGAAGTATTTAGAGCGATCTCCCGCAACAGGATCATGGAACTGAATAATGCCCTTGTGAACCAGTTCATGGAGTGGTATGTAGCGAAGCACGCCTTGCGGAAGACTTGATTGATGAGAAAAGCTAATTGCTTGGTATCCGCAGGAAGAGGATCCATGTTCAAGTGTCCGCACAGTGCGTTGGCTGCTGTATTTAGGACATCGGCTTGAGAGGTGGCTCGCAACCCGAGCCGCATAAGACGATCGATGTCACGGAGCACAAAAACTGGAACCGAAGCACATCTTGGAAGAAACAAAGAAGAAACGAAGTCCATCTTGGTTTCGGCGGACAGAAATTCTGATTGAGGGTACGTGTCGAAGTTGCGAGGGTTTGTGGTACCCTCTCCTGAGGGTCGGAAAAAAGATGCTTCCTTCCCGGGCCGAGGAGGTGGTGTCGACGTCTAGCTCCAAAGGAGAACCGTTGCCAAGGAGCATGTCACCGGTACGGAGGAGCGTAGTTAGTAAAGTAGTAGATTGGCCCTAGAACGGTGGTTGATGAAGAGGTCGTTCGCGGAGACCGAAACCGAGACCTGTACAGAGGCCACGGTTCTTGCAGGACCGATTAGAGTCAGAAGCCGGCTTGTAGAGAAAACAGTCTGGTAGGATGGCTTCTACAGTCTTTAAGAAGTCTGGAAGACGGATGTCCGCAGGACGGGTTCACCTGGGAACCCAGGAACATGGTCGTCGTAACCTTCAGAATGATGGGAGGATCGATCCTCGTCGTTACCCGATGAAGGATAATCCAAAGGTGGAGGTGCCGGTTGCGGGATCGGGACAGAAACCAGGTTCGATTCATCGAGAAGAACAGGGAATCGATTCCCCGAGGCGAAGTCTCTTGAATGCTGAGGCTACCCAGGATCGAGTGAAGGACGATGGAGGAGGATAATTAGAAGGAGCCTTACGCTTGAAAGTCTTCAGTGCTGAATCCATAAAGAAATGTACTTGGTCGTGTGAGAGCTGATTTGCAGAAACAGCCAAAGATGGGGCGGATCGCTGAGAGGATCAGGAAGAGAGGTCCAGGGGTTGCTGGGGCGGTGAAGCCGATCCCTTGGCTGCACGTTTGCAGGCTTTTGCTTGAAGCTTCAACTGAGACAGGGCCGTAGCTACGGGGGGGGCCTAAAAACTTTAGAGAGGGCGTAAAAACGATACTTGAAATGACAAAAAGTACGAACTTTCCTTTCCTTCTCCAGATGTGCTTGGTTTGCGGAAACCACACGCTATTCGTTTTGTTGAATAAAATTTTTACATTAATTTAAACGGCAAAAATAACCCACCAAGACAGCTACGAAGAGAGACAGCTATGCAGCGAAGCCAAATCCAGTAGAGCCACTAGGATGGAGTCTCAAGCATCGTTCTATTAACCTGAAGTCCTGCTTTGGTTTTAGCTACCATCCCTGATGAGAGCAGCGGTGATGTTTTTTTTTTTTTGGCAGACAGTATTAAAATAATAACGCTGCAAAACTACCGAAAGCAAATGAAAAATTCTGTGCTTAAAGGGGGAAAAATGTACGAAACTATTTCTTTCCCGCTTTTTGGATGAGTTTTGAAGTGATGAATCGGCATTTACATAATTTTTAAAAGGAAAACGAAGATCCGCTTTTACATAATGGCTTTTAAACCAGCATTTTACGTCATTCTGCAGGTATGAGACAGATCGTGCAGAAGTCGTCGATGTCGAGCGACCCCCCCCCCCCCCTTTCCCCCCTTTCCAACACAAACGCACTCGGCGCAACATTTTCCTCAATCTGTAAGGTTCAAATTTAGATTCGAAGTTGGCCACAAACGGCGAATTGATATACCCCTCAGGCTGGGAAGAAATTATTCTGTAATTTACAGCTAGATTAAAAGTGATGGTCAGTCTACATTTTTTTCAGTTACCACTTGCTAAAACAAACTTTTTTTTTTTCTAATTTACGAAAGACTAAACATAAATAACCCAGCAAAAAAAGTACTTCGTTTCAGAACCTGGTTGGTGCCTGTATTTAGAGTTAAATTTTAAAAACCAACAAAGAAACTCTGATTGTTCCAATGAATCCTATATAGTGCATCGCGCATACCTAATCGGCTTTAAATAGGCCTACTTGAAGAAATAATAATTTACACAAGCTTAATCATACAAACTATCGAAAAACGTTAACAAATTGAAGTACCACATAAAATTAAAATAAAAGAAAATAAAAGTGCATTATCCCTGTACAACTAGCCAACATTAGAGAGAAAAAAACAGAACAAACAAATTCTAGCTTCACGGTTTAATTGGCGTGAAAATTAGTCTGCAATACGACTTTAAACAGTCCTGCCATAGACAAGCGATTAAACTTGCTCTTTATTAATACAGGACGGAGTCCCAAATGGGCAGGAAAATCTTTTTTAAGCCCATTTGTGTCTCCGTTCCGTTTAACCTTATTTCATGCTTTCCTTGTGTGTTCCTTTCTGTTCACTTGGTGAGTGGCGTGCAGCCCCTCCAGTACAGATTGGAAAATGTTTGATTATATGTGTATGTGTGCGTGTTTAAAGCGGCCTATGGACGTTTCCTTTTGGCCTCGTAGACTATGGTTGATCAGTAGGACTCCGACCTTTGGTCTAAAAGGTCGCGGGTTAAATTCCTTTTCAGGCAGTCTGACATTTAAGTCCAAAGGGCAACGTGAATAGGTTTGCATCTTTATTTATTAATCACCTATTATTAAACGCTGTGGTCATTAGGAAGCCAGTATATTTCATATCCACCCAAAACCAAAACTGGTATAAGAGCAGCCACCAAGTTTCCAAAAAGAGTCGGCCTTTCAAAGTAATGATATCATTCAACCAGGGAAATGCCGCCAAGGTTAATCCTATTAGCCAAATTAATCACACATACTATTAGTTCGAACGTTAAATGAAAACTAGAAGATTGCTACTAGTGGTAGCAAGCTTCAAGTTTTCATTTAACGTCCAAAGTATTATTCCGTGCAATTAACTTGGCTAGTAGGATTAACTTTGGCGGCCTTTCCCTGGTTGAATGATATTACTACTTTGAAAGGCCGACCCTTTTTGGAAACTTGGCGGCTGCTCTTATACCAGTTTTGGTTTTGGGTGGTTATCACAACTTTCATAGGCCTGTGAATACAAAGAATTCCACTGTCTAATAGTCACCGCTACCTTTTTCGTCTAGAGTGTCTATAAATTTTCTAATTCATAATTTTTACGTTTGACATTGCCCAATTAGCCGTTACACCAGCCAAATGGACGTGGTTTGGCTTATTGTATACCCATGTTTCACATGCTTAAGTCTATTTAACCCGATTTTTGAGCGCTCTGGCTAACAAACGCTGATTTTCGTTTGCTTCGCTCACTCAATCAGTGCATCCCCCTTCACTTGGCCCTCCCGAGGTTAACATTAATCATTCACTCATGAACACATACTACAAACTCACGGAATGGCAAATGTTCATATAGTTCTAATATTCTGGTGGCAGACGAAGATTACTAACAAAAGGTTACAGCGACTATCTAGTCGCATTGGTCTTCTGTACAGTTCCTCCACTTCCAATGTTGAGGCGCACACCTCTATCATGCACTACAACAGCTATCTCTATTACATAATCTAAAAACAGTAACCATCAGAACTGCCCGTTACAAATGTGTTAGCTTTTAAGCTTGTTTTACGTTTTAGGCATAATTGTCTGCGTTTAGGCCTAATTTACAACTTTAATTTCCTAAGTAGCAACTAACGGAGATTTGGATTGTATACAGTAAGCCTATTCGTTTTTGCAACACGGCATGCCTCCGTGCACAGTTACAGTGTTACAACGTAACGCGCAACATAACCTAATATAGATCAGTGGTAGTAGAGAAGGGACAGGAGAAATGCTGCAGCAGCGACTCGTAGCAACTATTGACGTTGTTGCCATGGTAACGTGATTTTAGATCTAATTTTCATTTTATAGGCCTAATTTTTTTTAACGGCAGTTTTAGTTTCGTAAGTAGCAGATAGGCCTAATGGAGAATTTGGTTCAATCGTAAGCCTATTCATTCATGCAACAATGTGACAAGACTCTTTTAAACGAAGCTAAAATGTTTTTGTTTTTACGGTTGCGTTAACACAAATCTTAGGATTTCAATTCGACGATGAAATGTTATTATTTAATTTAGTTACGTCGAAGAAGTCTATTAGCTATAAGGAGGAAACAATGATTTAATTTCCCATGTTATTTAACTAACTTTTGACACTGAATCGAACGTTGTAAACAGTGGTCGTCAATTTCTGGTACCGTTGCGAAGTTGAAAAAAGCGACGGACGAACGGACAAAGTCGTTGCAATAGTCTTCTCAGCCGGTACGGCTGTACAGAAGACTAAAACTAAACAACTCACCAGATGTTTAAAATTACTCACCACTTACACTAGACTGCAAGAACAGTAAGTCTATATAAAATAAAATGTCCGCGTCACGTTATTGAGGATACTTTTTCTCCATAAAGAACACGTTCCCACCTGTGCTGACGATGTGAATTTTGTTTCCTAATCTTCTTTCCAGCCAAATTGTCCCTTTTATCGTGGTGGGGCAGATAATTCAGTTTGGATTCGTGTACCGTAAAAAAACAAGACCAAACCTTTGCAATAAAAGATAAACATATTCTGTCTCTTAGTGAACCACCTATTTGCAAAAACAGTGCATTCTGACAATATAAGTACTGAAACGATAAGCGTGCAACACTTAAGCATGTTATAATCTACTGTTGGATGACAATACAAACAATGGTTACAACAATAATTTTGCACTTACGAGCCACTTCAGGGCCACGTGCTTCCAGCTGCAACCCCCATTTTAGAAAAAGGCACTTTTCCCATATGAAGTGCCTTTACCTGTCTGCCGAAATTTAGATCTGGCAACTTTCCCTAATGAGCTGTAGAGGTGTCTTTATACCCTATGAGAATTAACTTGGGAGCCTGGTGATTAGCTAGTTACTAGTTACTAGTAACACTCAACGTTATTGAGGGTACAACTTCTCCATAAAAAACACGTTCCCACATTTTCGTATTGAGGTGTTCTTTGTTACTGGACGCAAGACACCTGATTCAAACGATTTGCAAAGATTTCTACCGCATGGGGAATTTACACTAGTATGCTGAAATCACGTGTAAGTTGGTTTCAGTTAAAAGATAGTCTGCTAGTGAGCCGCCATCTGACAACAATTACACTCTAACAATTCCGTTCTAACTTAAGCTCCAACAACAATAAAACGTCTACTTGGCGGCGACACACTAGCGTGTGTCTAGATATATAATAATAATAATAATAATAATAATAATAATAATAATAATAATAATAATAATAATAATAATAGAAGGTGTCGGCCAATAAGCTTACAGCTTGTTATTAGGCCCAAGCGGCAGATGTTAAGTGGAAGGATTTACCACCATCAGGAACAGTTGTTTTTTGCCGCATGAGGGAGGAAACCGGAGTACCCGGAGGATGTTTGCATGTTGGTGGCTTTTAGGTCACAACTCGAATAGGTTGAACCAGTTCTAAGCTATGATTGAGGCTGAAGCCACGGTCCACCCCAATAGTGTATTTATTCGAGCGCCCGGCCTAATACACTGGAAGTCCAGGGTTCGAGTCCCAATCGGGGCAGTTTTTTTCTTTCTTTTTTTAGACTAGTGTATGCTCCGAGGCCCGCCTTGATGCTAACTGTGCGCTTTGCAATCTATCTGGCAAAAACTAATGACTTTCTGATTTAATTTTCAAAATAAACGTCCGAAACAATTGTGAAAGCGCACAGGTGCAGAGGGCAGAGGGATGGGCAGTTCCTTTTTAAGGAAATCTTTGTCTTTTTCATTTACCTACACCTACAATCTATATTAACAGGAGCGAAATAAAGGAGGACCTTTAAGACGCGACAGAGTGTCTACGATAATATCATCACGTGTTCCATCTCTCAGTCTGGGTGGCGACCTCATGCTGTCAAATATGGTGCAACTGGTCGTAACTATTTTGGAGGATAACCCACGTTGAAAATACGCTGTATGGTTTTATAGAAAGGTGCAGAGACATAGTTAGCTGCGAATGGGTGGGGGGGGGG
>JAHWFP010050252.1:0-12743 GCA_023313725.1 Lithobius niger | reverse complement strand
TTTTTGGACAACACTTTTCTTTAGTTTTGTGGGGGAGGGAGCGTAAAACTAGGAGGGGGCGTTAAATTGCTGGTTTGCCCTCCCAGAAAAAATTCCTAGCTACGGCCCTGAACTGAGAGTAGAGGTTCTTTACTCTCTGTAGTTCTTGGGAAAAAGACCTGGAGTCCCGATTCCGGACGACCTGTCCACAGGGGATCGGAGAAGTGGCCGTGGTGTTGCAAGGCAGATTCGTTGCAGTAGAAGAGCAGACCGGATCTGCAGATCGAACAGGACTGTCGTTGGAATCGAGAAGCATGACGCTGTCGCCCGGATCGAGAGACTTGAGGACCGGGGTCGGTGCCATAGGATCAGGGGGAACCAGCAGTTCCCTAGGTGCGCCTTTGGCACGAGGCATGGGATCAGGAACGAAGGATCGACGGAGTAGAAACAGCACGTCCAAACTGCGTGGATGGTAGAGAAGAAAAGATGAGATGGATCGTGCCGCTCAGGCTTTTTTATGATGGAGGTTGCGCAGATACTTGCACAGTGGGTAAGCAGCCCGGAAGGGAACCTTCGATTGTTCTCTAATTGAAACAGCATTATGATACGGAGAATGCTAAAAAAAAAGGTAATTTATATTTTCATAGCAACTAGAAATTGGATTAACGAAACTTAATTCGGTGAAACATGCAATACACATGAGCACCCAAACCGTACCAGTGTTGCGCACAGTGTATTGAACACCAGCCGCGCGTAGCACGGGCACTCTCTAGTTAAATTAAAAGCTACCTAATTCTGCTGTTAGCATTAATTTGTTTTACAACTCTAGGCTAAATTAACCAGCAAAATAAACATTGTAAATTACTTACAAACAACTTATCAATTGAAACATTTTGTTTGCTTTATACATAGTATGCATATTAATAAAAATACAAAACCCTTCCATACAATAAATGGTGGCAAACTTTACGGTTTTAAACATGGGTTTAAAAGTGGTTTTAAACATTGGGCGTTTTGTAGCTAGGACCATATTATTGATTTGAAACACCCACATTGCAATGATAATTGAAGCAACTTAGTGAGTCCTCCCACAAACTGTGAAACCAGTTCAATTAGGAAAATACCATGAAGAAAAAATACAGTCATGGTCCATGGAACAGACTAACATGGAGATATTCCGTGTCGCCATAGAATACCTGTTTTAAATTGTTCGTCAACCGTCAACTGGTAAGAGTCTAGAGAACCTCCTTGGAGAGTAGGCATTTCCATCCAGAAACCAGGTAATGATGAGTCGCCCCCCCCCCACACCATAAAAGTAAATTAGCGTAGCGCCTAGGAGCATTGTACGCTCACTAGGTCTTCCACTTGTTAATGAAGTAGGTGAATGGCTATTTTTCCATAGTCGCCCCTTGTAGTGTGGATTTAAAACACAGTGCCTTACGGTAGGAAGGACAAAGCTAAGTAGTTAAGATTTAGGTTTTTTCTCCATCCAGAAACCAGGTAAATAAGAGCTTTTTTTCCCCCCCAATAACGTAAACTAACGTAGCGCCTAGGAACATTGCACGCTCACTAGGTCTTTCACTTGTTAATAAAGTAGATGAATGACTATTTTCCGTAGCCGCTACTTGTAGTGAGGAGTTTTACACTAAGTGCCTTACGGTAGTAAGGACGGAACTAAGTAGCCTAGTTGAGGTTTAGGTTTTTTTTCATTTATTGATAGAAAAAGGTGACATGAAGCCAGAAGGCTTATTTGTGCCAACAACTACAATGCTTAAAAATTGGCAATGCTTAATTTCTTGGAGTATTATAAACAAAAAAAAAAGGAAGTGTTTTACTAATCAGTACACAAAAAAATGTAAATAAGCTTATTTCAACAAACAACTTAGTTGCACATAGCCTACAAAAATATACGTAATTTCATACCATTTTAAATAATTTTAAAATTCAAAATGAAACCTAACATAGCGTAGGCCTATATCAGTATGATTCCTCAGTAAATTGTTTATCAAGTCAGCATTCTTTTAATTTGGATTTTAGATCTTTTAAAGTTTATCACAAATTTTACAGCTCTTAGGCCCAATTCTTTAAAAAATTTTAGCAGTGTAATACTCCTTTTTCATTTTACCATATTGATTTTTCCAACTTGGAATAGTGGTGAAATATTTTTTAAGTTTCGTGTCTTTTTTAGATTAGATAGTTTATTTTGTAGATAAAAATAGTTTTTAACATTGTGGTATACACTGTTAAATAGCTGATTTGTAGAATATTGTCTTCATTTCTTATTTCGTGTCCTTTCTGACTAGGCTACCAGTTTACAAAGTACACCTAGAACTTTATTTTGTAACTTTAATGTAATATTTGGGTATTATTTGCGTCTCTGTCAGTTTCTAATTCAGAAATTAAAATTGATTCAACCCTGGCATGGTAAATTAGTTTTTTTTTATTTATTTAAAATTTACCGCAGATTTTAGCACGATTTGTTTAATTTTATTTATGATCATGTTAACCTAATTAACACGTTTTCATTTTAATCAACCGTAAGGCCTAAATAATTTAGCTGGATTCACTTTATTCAGATTTTTTAATTAATTTTTTCCCCTTTTAGAACATTTTTTATTTCTAAATCTACATTTATTTATCAGTTTGATGTCCATATGTACAGTTTTATCCTAATATAGACTTGGTTGCTAAAACAACACTGTAAGTTAGAAAGCGTTGTGTTTTTGTAATTATGATTTATACTTAGTAGGGTGCTCCAAAAAAAACTTTTTTTAAAAAAACCTTTCTCCCAGGCTATTTTCCCATTTCACTTGTCAATGTGAGTTGCCACACAAAATTTCAGGTCATTTGAGGCATTCTAAGCTTTGCCGCCAGGTTTTGAGTGTTAATACAGGTAAATTCCATATACAACGTAGTACACGTGTACAATATAACATATACGTGAAGGTATATGAGCTATATTTAAAGCTGTGATAAAATTCATTGATTTAAGCCTTTTCTTTTTTTTTTCAGTCTAATGTTTGACTGCTAAATAGTATTACCTGTCCACCACTTCACCAACAAATTAACGCAAAAACAGCAGAAATCCGTGTCCTACGTCATAAAACTTAAGTGTGGCTACTTAGGAATGGGGTTGAAGAACCCTACTTTTCGAATACCAACCCAAGTAGATGTACCGAGATATTTTTTCTACCTGAAAGATGACCCAATAAAACATGAAGAATTTTGTAACTTTAACGGTGCAGTAGCTGAGAAAGTTCTTGTGGATGTGCAAAAACAATGGGTGAAGGCTGGGATTAAAACTCGGCGCAAGGATAAGGTGAAAGCAAAACTCCTAGATCTCTATGGTCCCTACCAGCTTGTCCAAAAAGCAAAGGGAAAGAGTCAAATGAGTAGAAGGAACAATCATTCATTGAAGACATGACTAATTATTTCTTTATTTATTGCACTTCAAAATGCTCAGCGGAAGATTGAGTCGACAGGTTTTCTCAACAGAACCACAGGACTCAAGATGTGAGATTTCTTCAAGCTTTGAAAGAAGGGGCACATAAGATAAAATGGGCACAGAAGATTAAATGGGCACAGCAACAAAGTAGTGAAGAGGTTGCATCGGGACAGTTTGAAATTATTCAGAAAAATGTAGAAGAATCACGGGAAAATATGTCGGACTCAATCTTCCGCTGAGCATTTTGAAGTGCAATAAAGAAATATTTAGTCATATCTTCAATGAATGATTGTACCTTCTGCTCATTTGACTCAATCCCTTTGCTTTTTTGGACAAGACAGCAGGGACCATAGAGATCTAGGAGTTTTGCTTTCACTTTATCCTTGTGCCGAGGTTCAACCCCAGCCTTTTACGATTGTTTTTGCACATCCACATTAATTAGTAGACAAATGTCATCGGCAAATGTTTTTGATATCTGTTGCGATGTCGTCAGGCAAAATGTGACAGGTGAGAAACGTCTGCAGCCTCTTTTTATTAACTTGGGGTCACACGACATAGTCATGTGACTGGGCTTACAATTCACAGGAGCGTATAGAAAACAACAGGAGCATGTACGGCTAATCTATGTTAGGAGTACGCTATACTAACGCCAGAAAGTGCAGCAATACTGCGCCCGAACCAAGTAGTCTAAAATCGAAATTGAAACTTAGGCTATCACCCAAAGCAGACTTGAGCCAGGAAAGCATGCTCTATTTTATTGTTGGTTAGGGTAACTTACAAACAGATTGTCTATTGTCTTTTTTATTACTACTTTGACATTGTTTCCATGCTAAACACATATTGTTTAAAAACAAAGGACCTAACAATTTGCCTTGAGAACGTGATGCACACCTGTCTCATGCAGATGGCGACCTCTGCTAACAAATTCCTACACCACTGTAGACGCTGACTTAGCACTGTAGTGGAAGTTACGTAGATACGCTCCTGTCTCCATAATTAGTGTAAAATAATGTAAAATACAATTTTATACCACCTAGTGTAAATTAGGTATTTTAATTGATCATAGACATCGCTACCACTAGGTAGCCTACCTTAAAACCTGAAATCCGAAACACCAACGTCAATATCCAATATCAGCACTGACTAGCAGTTGTGCAAGTTGACTCCAGCACTGACTGGCAGTTGTGCGAGTTAAAACCGTGTGTTGTATTGCAATTATCGTTCCAATCCTTCAATATCGCACGCTAAGTATTGCCAACAAATTTTAGTAGTGGAATAAATTATATAATATGGTCATACCATACAAGATCTCGGATGTAAAAAGCAAACAAAGCCTAGATCTTTGTTTGGCACCATAAGCTAAACTCGACTTATAGTGTCTGTACTTCTGCTAGTGACTACCACTTTGGTAACTAGCCTATCATGATCGTTGAATCAAGGATCACGCTAGTGGTCCGCCCGCCAAGTTCAATAATTGTCGCACTTCATTGTAACTTCATTGTTACAACTCCTGCATTGTTGTTGCATGGCCACTAGTGTGAGGATGCGCACGCCGCCATTGCATGCTCAAAGGCGCACACCTCACAGTATGATCGTAAGCGGGTGGTGTCAGACCGCAAGCGCGCGAAGGTGTACGATGGTTTGAGCCGAAGTGTGAAGTATTATGAAGTAAATGAGATAGAAAACCCAACTGTTGAGTCTTTGGTGTAGCAGGGCAGGACATTCTCACAGTTATTTGGCGCCCAACGTGGGGCTCGAACCCACGACCCCGAGATTAAGAGTCTCGTGCAGGACATTCTCACACTAGCTTTGGTACTTTATCTGAAACCAGAGTTGAGCGTATTTCACGATGATGAGGATAAATACTTATGCGGCGAAACAGCTTGAAAATTGTTGGAAATGGGCAGTCTTCGTGCCCTAACAAGCAATAGTTGTATTTCAATCAAGTGCACAATCTGTATCAATATGATAAAAGTGTGTGAAGATCGTTGATTTCAGCTAACTACTGTCTAATTCCGCTCATATAAAATAAATTATGCGACAGATACGAATGAAATTTGGTATTCAGCACTCTTTTAACTCCAATACGTACCCTTTAAGGTTTGACGTTTGGGGAGGCATTAACAAAAAAGATTGCAATCATTTGTAATGCTATTTTTTTGTAAGTTGGGAAAACGCCACCGGTGATCAAAATAAGCATTACTCCTTTATTCTTTAGTCACACTTAAGCTGAGCAGAACCAGTAACAATGCAAACACACTACAAGAAATTATCGGTAACACAACATTGTTGATAAAATGCATGCAAAACTCTTAATAAATCTGCAGTCTGCGCTACTTATTGTTGATGGTTGAATGGAAATCACAAATGCTTTAATTTATATGATTGAAGTCCTCACTCCAGCAAAACTAAAAAAAAAATTAATTATCTCCGTTCGTATTCAATATTTTTCGACCAAACTTGGCCAGATAGTAGATAGCTGGGCAGTGGCAAAAATAAGACGCCACAAAAAAATAAAACTACAAAAGAAATATCTAAAAAAAAAACCACAAGGGTGAACGAACCCGCCAAGTTTCAGCCAATCAAAGGAGTGATATCAGAGCCAAAAAAGGTTGCCACCAAGTTACTACATTAGTTGCCAAGCTAATCCCACCGACTATTACCTAACACATTAAATCAAAAACTTGACCATTGCTACCAATAGAGTAGCAATGGTCAAGTTTTTGATTTAACCTTTGATCTAATACTCGGTGGAACTAGCTTGGCAACTAATGTAGTAACTTGGTGCAGCCTTTTTGGCTCGGATATCACTACTTTGATTGGCTGAAACTTGGCGGGTTCTTACACCCTTGTAGGTTTTGTTTTAGATTGTATTTTACGCATAGTAAGATCGCTATTTACCATTACCTATTTAATAAACAAATATCTTTTCCTGCATGTTCTCTTTCAATTTTTTTCCACGCAGCCAGTAGGCAATGTGGACCACATGTGAAAACTATTTACACCTCATCTTTCAGTTGGTTCAAGGATCATTACACGAAGGAAATAAACAAATTCGTAGCAACTGTTTACCTAATGTTTACCAACATCGATGGCCGCCTTCGAAAACGAAAGAACGAACTATTGGTAGAGCTAGTATCGGTCGATCATTCGCCACCTACGAAAACCACAAGCCAAATTCAACCAAGCTCATCCAGTCTGGCCAGGTCAGGCGGCAAAGCGGAGTCTGTTCATGGGTTCAATGAGTAAAAGGTACCAAACTGTCTCCAGATGGATGAGTTTGGTTGGTGGTTGGTGGACTATACTACTACTATTCCAAGGTCTTTGGTGGTTTTCGATGGTGCCATTTGTTCGAAAACTACCAAACCAACCATAACCAAAGTTTCCTATCTGGAGATAGTTCGGTACCTTTATAATCTAACTTTATGCACAGAACACCCATCTTGAGGATCGACAACCACGATCAAACTACGCTCTGCCGCCTGACTGGATGAGTTTTTCGAACGCGAGGTAGACCCACTTATAAAAAGGATGGGAGCTCGGCAATCAAGACTCTCAGCCCTATCATCATGCATTAGAAGCGTGCAGATATTTAAATCCTACTAACACATCACAACATGGTTTTGACACAGTTTCCCTTGCTGGGTGTATGAATTGGTTAAATAATGCATTGGATAAGCGACAATAAGTATTTTCTTTCAACAATCGAAGCTTTTATCTAGACTGAGTCAGCTCCATCTCAATGGACCTTACTTCTTTACGTTAATCAACAGTCGCCGGATATGGGCAGTCCAAGTTATTATTACAGATCAGCGCTGTAAGTGTATTATGTCTGCAGTAGTCGTTTTGCGATGACTGATTTTGTCGTATCATTTTTGTGTGAAGTAAGTAACTCCTAGCGTCTAGGTAAAGTTATATGAGCTACTGAGTAATGACTGGATCAAAATTGTTGTATTATAAGGTAAACTAGAAGTTGATGTGTTTGTATGTAGCGCTACGATTTGTTCTCCGGTGTGTGATTTTCAAACTGGTACGACTACTGATCGACCAAAGAGTGGTTTATGGCATGAACGATTATTTTTCCTTATTTTGTTTTCAGATCTTAAAGTTAGCATAAGCACAAAGTCGAGCGGTGCGCTAAATAAACCGATTTTATAGCTGTATAGCTTGTTTACAAAGACAAGATTGTTTTTGCATTTTCTACCCCATTAGAAGCGTCGCCCTGAAAACATGGTTAGTGAAAGGTGAATTAGTTCGCGAGCCTAAAACACCCACCTTCACCATCGGGCTTATTTTTAAGGTGTTAGTCTACAGATCAAAAGCAAGCCAGATACTGTCAGTAGGGTTAAATGAATTATTTTTAGTGTATATCAATCAGTATAATGATCTTTTTTGTTTCGGATAAAACAAAAGAATAAAACACCATGTCTCTTATGTGACATCGGTCTGGGGGCAAAATTTGCGGAACCACTTCCACAGCGGCTCCAAGCTCGTCCACCATCGATCTGTATATGTGGAAGGTTGTAGGCTACTATCGCCATTGGTGTAAAAGGTAGGCTAAATCAAGGTCGCCGTTCACGAAAATGATGTCAGTTTTTTTCCAAATTACGAGCCTCGCTCGCGCTGTCGCGCTCGCTGCGGCTAACTACATAACATCAGAAAACGCAACCAAAAACTTAGCCGGAAAACTTCACTCGCCGGAATCTAGATAGGTCGGCCATCTTGCTTGGAGCTTCTGCGGTAGTGGACCCAAATTTGCCACCCACAGACCTATGTCAGACATACGTGACATCATGTTTTGTGGCAAAACAAATGGTAACAGTATTAAGGCATAAGCAGATCACATGGTATGGCGCATCATCCGACTAGCAAGAGCCGGGTCAGACATGTAACGCCGTAGTTTGGAAAGTTACTGGAGATAGCATCGTTCTTCTTTCAGTTGTACACGCGGCCCTAGTAATGGTTGCAGCTTCTAATGCCTCTGCTAGCGCTTTTGCCTTCGAATTAGCAAAAAAGCAAAGCATTATAAGAGGTATTGGTAACTGTAACTACCACTAGGTCCCCGTGTACGAATGGATGCTATAATCTAAATGCTGTCAGGCTTATTTTACTTTGGTCTGGATTACGCTGCGTCCAAATGTTTATCAGTTTTGCACATTGAATTGATAAGCAAATTTCCGGATGATCACAATACGTTCAGTACTTTTTCTCTTCAGCCTTCATCAGGCTCATGGGTCTTGCGGAACACACGTTTTGAGTCCTACATTTTGAATTTCGGCTCGAGTCAACTGTCATGTTGTATTGACAATAATGCCCTCTCTGTCTGTGTGAGCTGGAGTGGGCCAGAAGCTCTTCCATCTCTCAGTGAGGCTCATTGTTAGTTCTCTATTTGTTATTTTGGCAATGTTTTTATGTTCACTGGCTCTTGAATGCCCTCAAGCCGGATATTTTGGTCTCTTAGGTTCTGAATAGCGAGACCTTAAAATCCGTGCAAATGTGGTTCATGTGTTAAGTCAAATACAACAAATGGTCCACATTTGCGAGTACTTGAATGTCTCGCTTTTCAAAACCTAAGAGACCAAAATATCCAACTTAGGAACATTCTAGGGCCGGCACATCAAAACATTGTCAAAATAACAACTATAGAACTGACAATGATCCTCACTGAGATGTGGAAGAGTTCCTGGCCCACTCCAATTCAAACGAACACAGAGAGGGGCCCTCTGTCAACACAACATGACAGTTAACTCGAGCAGTGCGAAATTCAAAATGTAGGACTGAAAATTTGTGTTCTGCGAAACCTGAGAACCTGATGAAGGCTGAAGACAAAAAGTACTAAACTTCTTGTGATCAGTCGAAAATTTGCTTATCAATTTAACATATATGATGGACGTTTGGTCATAGCGTAATAAATTAACTTTGTAATAAGAAGCTATTGCCTATCTAGTTTTAACTTTCTAACGTATGGTAACACGAAGCAAAGTTGCAATGCCTAACAAATAAAAATGTTTTTAACGCTCAAATTAAACACTTAGTTTAATAAATGAAACCTAGGCTAACATTGGTAGTACGTCCACATTCAACATTTACTTAGGGTGTACTTATGTTCTACACAATGGACCAAATAAACTTCTTCGCCATTTATGTAACTGTTTATTGATTTTACACACGCAGAAGTGAATGGAGCCAACAGGGTGAACTGCAAAGGCTGAAAGTGAGCAGCAATGAATAATTACGAAAAATGTTGGCTCATTTGTGTCTTCGTTAATTACTAACTGGTTGTTATGTTTCTTTACTTTAAAAATACGATGATAATTCAAAATACCAAGAGAGTTTATGATATCATAATGAATTTCCTTACTAAAGAAATGCTCAGTTTCATAAATCATAAAAACATCAACTGTATCTGGAGAATTTTCTACTGTTCTCTAGGGGTTGATGTTATCTCCACACTCGACAGTCTTCTCTGCGATGCTGATGCGAAACTTGACGCGACCATTGTTTCCTAAATTTGTCAGGCTTAGTATTCCACTTTTCCATCCAGGTTTCGTACCAGTGCTTACAAACCTTAGAAGTCCTTATATTTCATTTTACCATTTGTAAGGCCGTACAAGTCCTTGAAAAATTAAAAATATAGTAGCCTACTTGGTAATTGAAAGTCCTTCTTTTAACTTCCGCACCAATTGAAAAGCCTCTGCAGGCAGTTTCTGTTTATATATTATTTCAAGTTTATTTTCTTAAAATTAGAACACCCTAACTTTAAGGCTATGTACGTAAAGCGTTCAACATGGCGATTTCGTTCAAAAATCTAGGAAACTTTTCTATGTTAATGTGAGAAGACAAGCACTTATTGTATCCTTTAACACTTTCACGCCTAACTTTTTATTTTGAATTAGCATTACAGCCTGACCGATTTTAGCACTTACCAAAAATATCGTTTCAAGCTGTGCAGTGGAGCTCAAGACTTTAAAATATAGTCACTTATCTCAGAAAAGTATGCTTTAAATGGTGATGCATTCAGAATTTTTTTACACAAATTAGTACTAGCACAGTAAGCAGCGAAACAAATTTGGAAGGGTGGGGGTAGAAATTAACGAGTAATAGTCCCAACCTCCAGAAAACAGAGTAGCGTAACAGATTAGTCCATGTGGGAGACTTACCTGCATTAGGTCTGGTAGCCGCTCATGCCGTCGATGCCATCCTTGGGTAGGCTCGTCGTTGTCACACTCAGTTTGTGTGCTTTCCTAGCACCCCAAATCGGTCAGTTTCTTTGCCGGCACACAATATACGGCATCACTTTCCGGACGTGATACAACAACAAACAGGAGCACGTGACCGTGTGTCATGTGCTGCAGCATTGTTCGCTTGCATTGAAGCCAGGACGCGTCCTTGTTGGCTGCGTCCATTTCCCAACATAATCCCCCGCTCGCGTTCTGGCTTCATGAACCGAGTGAGGGCCTCCAACTTATTGGTGGCGGGTAGCGGTACACTCACTACCGCTACTATACAATCCTAGCATCTTCACCAATTCACAGTGACGGTCCTTACACAGGGGCTTGGTGAATATGTCTGCCAGGTTATGCTTGGTGTTGATGTATTGCACGTCAACCTCTCCTCGTTGCACTGCCTCTCTCACGATGTGGTATCTTAGTTCAATGAGCCTGGATTTGAGGTTTGGAACAGGATCGAGCGCATTCTGTATCGCTGCCTGGTTATCACACCATACCATCGTGGGTCTTGATACCATCTCTTCCTGTCCTATTTCTGTAAGTAGTCTCCTGATCCAGAGCACTTCTCGTGTGCATGCCGCAAGGGCTACGTATTCAGACTCCATCGTAGACGAGGCTATACATATCTGTTTAACAGACCTCCAGACAATCGGTGCACCACCTATCCTTAGGCAGTAGCCGGTTCTTGATTTCCGGTTTTCGCGGTCGCCGTCCCAGTCGGCGTCCACATAAGCTTCCAAAGCTTTCTTGCTTGGCCTATACTTGATTGAGTAGTGGGGCTTCCCTTTCAGGTACCTTAGCACTCGTTTCGCTGCATTCCAATGGTCTAGTCCATGGTTGGAACAGAACTTACTCGGCGTTGAGACTGCGTATGCGATGTCCGGTCTAGTCGCAATACCCAGGTACATAAGTGCCCCCACTAGTTCTCGGTAAGGGTACTTCATAGCTTCCAGCTTTTCCTCATTCGTCTTTGGACACTGTTCCTTGTTCAGTTCAGCATTTTCTGCCATTGGAGTTGATACTGGGAAGCACTCTTGCATGTCAAACTTCATAAGCAATTCTTTTACGTATCTCTCCTGAGATAATTGTACCACAACATCCGTCAGTTCTGTAAACTTGATTCTAAGGAAGTTGTTGATCCTCTCCAAGTCTCTGCATTCAAAGTTCCTTCCAACCATCTGTTTGAGTTCCTCAACTCCTTGATTGTCTTTTGAAATTAGAGCATTATTGTCGACAAACACACAAAGTACGTCTGTAGTATTTTCTTTGGGCACAAAGTATACACACGGATCAACACTGCTTCTTCGGAGTCCTTCTTGCACGAACTTCTCATTTAATTTCTGGTTCCAGCAACACCCAGACTGCTTTAAGCCGTACAGGCTCTTCAAAAGTCTACACACTTTGTCTTCTTCACCAGCCTTAACAAACCCTTCTGCTTGTTTCATAAAGATTTCTTCTTTCAAGTCCCCGTTTAAATAGGCCGTCTTTATGTCCAACTGGTGTATTACCCAATCCTTCATTGTCGCCATAGATACGAGTTTGCGGACGGTGTTTAAGCTAGCAGTTGGCCATACGTTTCTGTAAAATCTAGTCCGTATCTTTGGGAGAAGCCTTGTGCCACTAATCTTGCTTTGTAGCGATCAATTTCCCCATCTACAGACTCCCTTGCTCATCAGAGAGTCATACTCTTCCTGGGCCGCCTTTTTCCAATCTTCTGATTGTTTGCTCGCCATTGCCTCCTTGTAGGTCTTTAAATGGCTGCGTCCATTTCCCAACAAAATTCACAAAAGCGCAAAAGTTTAACATTGTTGGCTGCCATTTTGTATTCAGCTAAGCAAGGCACCTATACAACTTCCAACAAACACCATTTCACACAGCTCAGACTAGTCAGTGCTGCCATCTAACGACTGATATGTTCACTAAATACATTACCTAACAACATTGCGTGAAGAGCGATGGACGTACTGGTACGTTGACTTTAGCATGCAGCCCCAAACATTCAGCATTGCAATTCAAAGTTTACACTTCACCACTAAAAAATGAACAATCACAAACTCTGTCCACTTGAATTTTCGGTGGAATTACGCAGC
>JAHWFP010050251.1:37292-47981 GCA_023313725.1 Lithobius niger | reverse complement strand
TTTCTGTGTCTTACCTCTTTTGCTGACAACATTACGTCCATTTTCGTATTCTCTACGGGTTGTGCCATAAAAAAAATGTCGTGTCTCGTATCATACTTCGGGTGATGGAAGTATATCTGCAATTTAGAGGATTATATGCGTGTAAATTTGATGCATTAATTTGTAATAATAAAGCAAAGTATAATGAGACAATTTTTGTGTGTGCCAACTTTTACTAAATTGAACGAATGATACTATTATAGCAGAACAAAGTTGCACCTTTTTTCTTTTCATTATGTACGAGATGGTTAACACATTTTCTCTCGGTCAGCTCTACCAGGAATGCATGAAGAATAAAGAGAGAACAACTCTTTATCAGACACTTATACCAGCAGTGAAAGAAGAATAAAGAGTGCAGAATTCTGTGTCAGCCAGGTCTATTAGGAGTGCAAAAGTAACGATGAATCAACAAGTCTATATCAACCAGTTGTACCAATTCATCATCAACCAGTTATAACAAGAGTGGACAAGAAACAAAGTTATAAGAATGAAGGAAGAAGTCTATGCCACCCAGTCTTACCAGCAGTGCACGAAAAACAAGGAATGCTGAACTCGTGTTAACCAGTAGTAGTAGCAATTGTATCAAGACGTCCCCTTAAAATTAGAACTAGGTAACTCTATTTTCAGCATTTTGTGTAAATCAAGTTTAAACGTAACTATGTAGATTAGAAGTCAGGATATAAAGCTCGAATTCAGTTAAGTACGTCGAACATAGCTTTAAATACATGTTACAGTTAGAAAATAGTCTCGTTGGCATACTTCAAATACACGCGGCTCCCCATGAGTTACCTAGTTATAGTATTAAACTGATCTCTTATGTAGTATGTTACGTGCTAAAAGTAGGTAACTAAAGAATTACTACAAAAAACTGTTGAATAATGCATTATAAAAGCTATGACAAACAGTTTCATTAGAAGTACATACTCCACCTAAGGTTGAACAACTTTAGGATACCAAAGGGTGACAGAATTTGACAGTTGAAATCAAAGTAGTACAGTATTTTATTTTGAACAACTTGTTGAATTCCCATTCTTTAGTTCTTAAATGTTTCAGGGAAAACTGCTGTGCGCTTCCGTAATCTTAACCCCCAGCCCCCTTCATCCCTCCACTTACAAGTGACAATCCAAGACGAATGGATTGTCAGTTGGATTGGTTGGGAGGGAAGGGGGGAAGAGAAGGAATCATATTGCAGGGACTGGCTGGGATTCGAAAAGCTCACATGAATACTTAAAACCAAATAAAAAAATTAAAAAAAAACATGAAATTAGACAGAAATTTTATCTTGCGAATATTCGAATGGAATATACATATTCGAATATGCTCTTAACGAATGCATATTCCAATATTCGTCCCACCCCTCATTAGGGGCAATACTGTTAAATGTGTTGTATGCCTATTAGTGATCTGGAGAAGAGAGATGGATCACGTCACTCTGACGAAACGTAAGTGTATGCAGGTGTCTTACTGTATTTTGATATTTCTAGTGTCTGATTTTCGCAGATTGGCAGGATTTCTTCTTTGCTCATCACTTCTTTCTTTTACTATACAATATCATATATGAGATTTCCTAGTTTTACTGATTTTCGGGATTTTGGATTTTTTTAAAGCAGCCTTACGTTACCAGCTTCACTACACTTTGGCTTTTTTTTTATATTAGTTGAGTCATTGGCTAGATGATGAAACCTGCTTTAATTTTTTAAAGAGTCTTATGAACTTTATGATTTCCATTTAGAATTAGAAAGCACTTAGCTTTTATGAGTGTGCTTAGCCAAATCTTTCTGCTACACCAGTCTGTAATGAATACTTACTAATGCCGCTGTGCGATTCATTTTCACAGTTAAAATAGTCAACAATCCACGAAACTGAAGGGGCTCGTCTGGAAAATGGTAAAACGAAAGATTACACCTATTGCTTAGATTAGTTTCTGGAGAAAAAAAAATATATATAGTATTTTATGGTGTGCGTTATAATTGTTACAGAACAGTGCACGTCGCGGGTAGCTGCGAGCACTGGGGCGTCATATTCGATAGGTGTCCCGGTAGCAGCTGTACATCTTTGGCTTATTACAGACCCGGGTTCGATCCTGGTAATGGGAAGTGTACATGTACGGGTTTTTCTCCAGTTGTTTCCCGCCTGTTGCACGAGGGTTTACTCCGGGTACTTCGGTTTCCTCCCTCATGCGGCAAAAAACAGTTGTCATCATGGTGGTATCTTCCACTTGACATCTGTCGCTTGGGCCTAATAACAAGCTATAAGCTTATTGGCCGACACCAAATAGTATTAAATAAATACGGATGCAAACCTATTTACGTTGCCTTTTGGACTTAAATGTCAGACTGCCTGAGTGGGGAATCCAACCCACGACCTTTGAAACCAAAGGCCGGAGTTCTACCACTCAGCCGGCCATGTCAGTATGGCTGAGTGGTAGGACTCCGGCCTTTGGTTTCAAAGGTCGTGGGTTTGATTCCCCACTCAGACAGTCTGACATTTAAGTCCAAAAGGCAACGTAAATAGGTTTGCATATTTATTTAACACTTATCGAGCCCAATTGGATTTCTGTCCCGTTTATAACAAATAGTATTAATGCACAATTCTGTTCATTTCGTTTATACAGATGTTCCACATCCGTTTCGTCATACCGGACAACTTTTGAATTATTTATTTTGGTCCAATATGAATCTTGTTTGCGGTTCAATCTTGCACTAACATTTTAGGGACTTACCTGGAATTATAGTAAGACATTGCCCAAATAAGGTCCAAACTGTTTTATTGTGTGTATCGTATGCGTTTTCACAATGTCCTTTCATGAGAAGTTTCTCCAAGCACTACAAACAGAAAAATAATTAAAATCCTTAAACGATACGTAATAGTTTATTGCGCACAAATCCAAAAACTTCAAAACCATATCAATCAGTACTAGCTGTTCTCATTCTTGCAGGATTCGTTCCACCAGGAAAGAAATGAAGTCACAGAGAAACGTCTTATACTTTTACAGATAATTCGAAAACCATTAGCTAAGAAAGATGTGTAGGAGATAATACTTAGCATCACTTTTAAAAAAATTTTAGTTCGAAGTTGATGATGTCACAGTTTATTCTGATGCACAATACCTGTGTGTTGCATGTTCGATGGGTGATTCTAGTTTTCAGTATATTTAGCTACTAAATATTTAACCTAGAATAATGATTTAGGTTTTAAAAAGCTTTCAACAAAACTGCCATCTTTTACTTCATCGTTTACTTCGTACATCTGACTTCAGAAGCTTACAATATAGTTGTAGCATTGTAAAGGTTTTTACATTTAGTTTTGTTTGTTTTTAATTGCAAGAGCTTCAAATTTAATATCGTACGTCAATAGGTATTGCCGCCAAAAAATGTAAGAGTGACTTAATTAAATTAAATTTACGCATTAATCTATTTGACACTTTCAGCGGCGCCATAAATTTGTCTTAACTACTAGTCTTTGTTGAATACTGCACTTATAATTTAAAATATGTTAATAATTTACCAGCAGCCGACCTGGCCGCGGCCACCGCCCGCAACCCGCATGACTGGGAAGCATCCTGCTACTAAACCACTATATGAAAAAACATCTATTCAACCCTAAGAGACTTACATCAATTCATTAGGCCTAGGCGATCTGTCACAAGTGGTGCATCGGCCGGTAATCGAACATGGGTGACCGGCATGCCTGGTAAGCATCCCGCCACTAAACCCCCAATTGAGCTAGATCAGTCACACGAGCAGATTGCAGAGTGATAGCAAAAGGCTTCAATAAATTTATTTTAAAAAGTTTTCCTTGTCACTTTTTAATTTGTGCCTAAGTCTAACTAAAGCTAGTTCAGAATCGACTAGTTACATTTTTTTCCACAAATTTAATAACAAACTATTACCAAGCCTTACCGGTGTTGTCACTGTAACATCATTTGGTGTGATACCTTCAATAGCTGCCAGATCCTCAATGGTCACATTTAGGGATTTAAAGGTCAAGTCTTGGAACGCTAGATCAAATAAAGTAAGTCCAAATGACCCTAAGATTTCTCCAACTTTACGTTCTATGCTCAACTGCCTTTCTTTGGGATGTGGACAAATAGTAATTGCCGGAAAATAAACCGAATGATTTTGAATGATTTCTACGTCGACTTTTACTGGAGTTGAAACGTAAAGCTTGATTTGTTCCTCAACTTGGTAGCAGCATATACTACTCACTGCTAGTATTATTAAAAACCAAAAACACTTTTCTGCTTTACCAACTTCTGGATCTACGAGCTTGCAGAAGCCAGTTATATTCGATAATATCGAATCAGAAGTGGAAATAGGTGATGTCGCTCTGCAACGCTTCTTTGGTTTTTGGTGTGGCTTTTTCGGTAACTGATAATGGCTGTACACATAGAAGTGATCATGTTTATGTTGCCGTTGTGCGGGAATGAGACGAATGTCTTTGCGTTGATTGAATTTCGAGTGATACATTTTAAAAAGAATATGTTAAACATGAGCTAAATTCCATCACTAAACGATTTGTTCAAAGTTTTCCCAGGAGAAATTCAAGGCAGTACGAATATTCTCGAGAGATGAGGAGAAATTATAAACAATCTGTCAACCTTCTGACTATGGGCAACGGACAAATATACTGATGAAAATTCTGTTTTTCTAGCATGTCACGGAGCGCTGCTGGACAGGTTTACCAGCAATTTTTTTTTAAACACTAGCTTATAACTTGGTCAACACCCATTTAATTAATATGCTACAAACGTTCAGTTATAAAACTGACACAAGGAAATTGGAAAAATAGTGCTGCTGTCCGCAAAAACCGAACATCACAGTACACCATTATCAAGTTTCCGTAGCTCATAAAATAATAGTAGCTCACCGGAACCTCATCTAATATGATCGATTATTCTGCATGAAATAGAACCGTCCTCCACCAACTACAATGTCTGTACGAGATGCCATTAATTTTGTTTGGGTATCAGCACTGTAATTGAATATTGATTGTCAGTCTTTTGCTCTTATTATCACGAAAAAAAAAGTGATAAAAATGATAAAACCTCAGGTTTTATTGTTACGTTCGTTAGTGCACACAAGAAATTCATTAAAATGGTATCGTTAGAAATAAACTCAAGGCAAAGGTTGAGGAAAACTTCCGTTCTAAAATTGCGTTAATAAAAGCCGGCAAATGCCTTAAAACTATCGTGTAGAAGAAATGAATTTGCACCTGACATGTCGTTATTCTTTACATAATATGGATGATTTCGAACGCAACTTTTCTTAAGGACAACAGCACGATTCGTTCTTTGTTGTGCACGTGTTTAACATTAAGGAACGGGCTGAGATGTTAAAATCGGTAGACAAATAGGATATCAACCAGCGTTCTCGGGCCGAGTATTGTTACATCTAATTCCTCGAAAGCCGGTTGATATCCTATACTTTACCATCCTTGTTCCCTGTAGGGAATATTTGCAGATAGGATTTGCTTCTTCTTTGCTGATAGATTCTAATAAAAATGGTCATGAGTCATATGTTTCTTCTTACTCTATCGATAGGTGAAATAAAGTTACGATAATGTAATGAAATGTGTTATGTAAGTAAAGAACAATCTTGTTCCATTATTTTAAGAGTACCAATAGCCTCTTTTCGCAAACTTTTCTAAATTAATTTTGGAATTTTCTCTCATTATGTCTGCTGAAGATAGGCTGTACGCAGCATAACGACGGGGTAAAGTTTGACTTATGGACAACCTTGACGTATATCTTATAAAGATACATCGATAAAGGGAAGCTGGGCTAATACATGGTTTTCATTCGGCCTTCCATGGAACATAGATTTTCTGGCCCAGATAATTTCATCCAGGATTTCTCATCTCCAGCACTGTACATTCCCCAACTACCGGAATGAACCATAATCGAGCGTACATCTGTCAGTGGTGCTTCTGGAAGCACGCAATGAAGGTATACATTTTAAAGCCTCTCAATTCACAACCTCCAGAAACTCGACTGCCGGAATAAATAAGTAATGAAACTCTGGGTGTACACCGCAAGAACTGTGAAGGTTGGTGCATCGTGCGGGAATGATAAACAACCTAAAGATTCCTCAATCAGCACTGCCAGCTGCTCAATGCCAAAATATATGAATACTGGATTTCATGGTGAGTTTTCAATTATTAATGTATGCTGTTGACATAAGGAGAAAAAAGTGGGAAAAAATGATTCTACGACAGTCAAAGGACGAATTGTCTAGGGCTGAAAAGTCTGAACACCCTCCCATTGTTGCTACAGTAACCCAATGTGGTGGATAGTTCTTACTCTATCCGATGAAGGGTGACTTCAAACCACCTAGGTACAATGCCCGTAGTTCCTTAAGTTCAATTACTAGGAAAGCCTTATGTTGACCGATACGATATCTGTTATATATTCATTTTTTCACTATTCAAAATTTATTTGTTAAACGTGGAGCTTTTCAGTTTAAAAAAAATCTCGATCAAAATTTAAACATTTTGTTAAAACATCTTAAAGGTAATTTTGCTTTGCGGTTGGTTGATGCAATGCAATTAACTTAAACCTTGATTTAAGTGTCCGTTATGTGTAATCTACAGTTTCTTAACTGTCGCTTTAACTGATAGCAGTGCAATCGGCCTTAAAAGTGACCAATTTGGATTTAACTTTATAATGTTAACGCCTACTGGCCAGCAATTACAGCGTAACTTGTGCTGGCGCAAAAAACACATAAAACTGTAACAGCTTTTTTTTTCCGAACGGTAAATTTAACTGCCGTTAAACGTGGAGCTTTTCAATTCTTTAGTCGTCTTCTTAACTACAGATTCTTATTTCTTCCTCCAAAGTGTTCTGTCATAGCAGAGAAAACATTACTTAAGACGAGTTTGCTTTATTCCACAGAATCCCATTACAGTTCAGCCACAAAAATTCAGCGACGAATATCCCCTTCAGACAACAACTGAAGAAAATTTTTCGTGGCCAATTCATTGTTGCTCTTTTCTGAAGAGCCCCATCACCGCTCAACCAAATAAGGGCTCGTTTACGCAACGAGACCTTCTCGCTCGCCGAAAGCTATTTGTTAGGCAGCCGTTATTTATTTACGATTAATTTCCCGTTTCTATTAAATGATTGCGGTAATAGACAACAAATTAAATGTATTATAAATAACAACACGGCCAAAGAACAAAGTGCAACAGTCATTTTAAACATTGCTACAACATTGTTGCCATTTCCCGCTATTTCCAAAATTTGCTATTCTCGCTGAAAAAAACAGCTTCTAGCAGTGATCAAACGACGATAGAATAAATAGCTACTCGCAGCGAGAATTCAAAATCCAACATGGCGTCCATTTCGGAGTTATCGATTCGAAGACAAACCTTCGAATACCGGCATTCAGAAATCTGTCCGTCGTCGTGTACTGCAGTCAAAATTTTTTTCGTGTTGTCATAAATCGACGCTGTCATGTTGCAAACATCGTACGCCGTGTCGCGAGGCACGAGGAGAAAATTTGCGTCCGCGTTGTTGCCATGGTTACTTACGTATAGACAACCTGAAAGCCGCATTCTCCAACAAAGGCGAGAATCAGCCAACAGATTTAGTATTCACCAAGTAAAAGCTAGTAAGCAAGAAATTTGTCCTTGCGTAAACGCGCCCTAACACTTGATGACGAAAGTTGACGACTAAAATTTGAAATTTTTTTTTTAATTTTTGGTGGAAAAAATTAATCTCCCACCCCCCAAATAATAAATTGCTAGGAAAAGTTGCTCTTCAAAAAACCATCCCTTGATCACCCATGGGTCTGTTTTAAGCTACAGCATCGCGCAATATCGTGAGGCTGTTGGCGTTATATTCAATTTCTACTATTTCCCTTGCTTCACACTTTTGTAGGTTCGTCATTGCATCGGTTTTTTTTCGTGTTCAGTGAGGTGTAGGCCCCGTTTACTCTTTTTACCTCCACAGACACGTTTTTTAAAATTTTTTATTTAGTATGTAGCTTGTGCTTCTGTTTCCGTGGGTGCTACCATCTCGAATATTCATAAAACCCGGTGGGATATCGTCATAGGCTTCCGTTTGCTCAGCTAAGAATCAAGCATCCGTTATCTATAAGCATCCGTTATCTTTAACTAACGGCCTTAAAAGTGGCCAGTCAGGATTCAATTGTATAATGTTAACGCCTACTAGACACCAATTACAGCTAAGCGTGCATTGACGCAAAAAAAAAACTGATACCATACGTTAGCTGCTTCTTTTTCCGGCAGGGTAAATTTAACTGAAGTTAGTGCAACAAGCCGTAATGCCTTGCGTAATCAACAAAAAACTAACATCCGATGGTGTGTAACTTAGTAACGAAAACAACACATTATGAAAAATCATTGGATGTTTTCTTCTAAGGTTGCCGAAGGACAAGGGTTGCAGAATTTGTAAGCATAGAGTAGTTGAGTTAAACGTTTAACAGCAACATGTACAGGCCTACAATTTGTGGCAGAAATTCATTTCCACATAACAAACGGAGAAGGACTACTCTGCCTCCCAGAATGTTAATTAATAGTAAAGAATTAGAAGCAGTTCGTGCCAAGTCTCAGTTAAAGATGAATATTCCTGGTGTGGAAAAACTACTTGATCCTCACGTCGACCTAAGAAGCAAAGGAGTGTGGGCAGCTGCAGTATTTGTATTCTACTGTTTGTCTATTTACCAGCTGGTGGATACAGTTGGCACGTACCTAAACGGTGGGCCAATAACCATCAGTACTAACGTTACGAATGTCAACACTGTGAGGTTTCCTTCTGTAACTATTTGCCGTGATGGAATTATTGAACATATAGAGTATAAATTCGCACGTCGACTTAATGTTTCAGTCAGCAACATGTCTGAGATTGACGAAATGGAATTTGTAAGTAGTTTGAATTTTACTGAGTTTAACAGCACAATAGAAGAGGAATGGAACGACTTTCACGTCAAACGGAGCGACGTAACAGTTGAAAGCAAGGTAAGGACACACAATTGCTCACATAAGTTGCGAGAATATTCGTCATTGTGTATTATGAAATATGGCAGAGTAAGTCGATATCAAACTATGTACTATACAATAATGCCACACAATAAAGCAAACAACTCCTTACTCTCCTTGGGAGTAATGCACTAGAGTGTGTCATTCTAATATCAGTCCGATGTATTTTCTGATTTGTGGCTAGTATAATTCGAGGTCATAAAACGTGCATCTATAGATGCACGTTTTATGACCGCGAATTATACTAGCCACAAATATAAGGCAGCACTTTGATATTTCTAGTATTTCCAGTGTTAAAGTTAAAGTAAAGAGCGAAAATCATAAACTAGCAATAACGTACCACAGTTAGCCACCTTTATGCACTTACATTGTGTTGCAGTGGCATTACCTGGATTCAAATGGCAACCCAATCCTTCCTCACATCACTGACATAACGAAATGTAAGTGCGTAAAGATGTTTTACTATCCCATGTTATTTCTAGTGTGTGATTTTTGATGTTTTGCTTGTTATCCTCTTTCCTTTATGTGGATACATGCGCTTTCGATTTGTGGATACTTATCTAATCTATTACAAAATATGTTACCACGGGAGGCTGTCGACCATGATTTGAAATATAAACCATGGTTATTGAATACTTAAATTAACACCCGTATTTACCATCTCACTACAGGTTCATTTCCATTCTTTAACATTTTGCATGTGACAGCAAATAAGAAACACTGACAAAAATTAGTAAACCTCGACACTGCAAAAACGACATAAATAAAAATACCTTGGATATACGACTGTAGAGCGATAAATAACTTGCCGCTTATAAATAAACAGGATGGAATGTCAAATCGGCTTTCACCTGTGTTGATTTTTTCTACCTAAGAACATATGGACATGTTCTCACATTTTTTTGATCATGCTCCGGAGAGCAGGTAAGTGACAGCTTGTATCTGGGAAGATGACTTTGCTGGTCCTTCCTCCACTGGCTTTTCTCTGCTCGTATGCAGCGGAACGAAAGGAACAAATGAAAGACACAGTTGATGCGGGAGCAATGTTGGTGTGGCAACGAAGCCTGACCACTTGAGTCCTGCGTCGCTGTCTCACAGGCGTCATTGTTTGCATTATGTTTGCCACAGGAATCGTTTATTGTTGAGGCATAGAATCACTGAATGTTCCGCAGACATCCAGGAAGATAGGAAAAGATCTGATTTTATAGTATGTGTCTGCTAAATCATATTTCAAAACATTTCATTTGGGAAATTCAGTTATATTGGTTGAAGTTGGTACGTCTTCACAAGGAGCACAAAAAAGTCATGTAATGAATAAGTAGGAGGAGGGAGAGGGCGGGTATATGGTGCAAGGGTCAGGCCCAAAAAGGAAGAGGACCAGTTGTTTGAGGAAGAGGGAGGTTAGATGGTGCTGAGAAACCGGTGCAAGAGTGGAAGTAAACAGGTGGTGAGATAAAAGGGAGATGGTGTACCCAACAAGTAAAAAAAAGAGTGGAAGTGAAATGGTGAGAGTGAAATGTAAGGGTAATGGTGTAAGAGACAGGTGAGAAAATGGAAGGGATTTGGTTGTAGGAGGGAGAAGGAATAGGCGATAGTTTAAGGAACAGGTGCAAGAGTGGAAGTAAACAAGTGGTAAGAGTAAAGGGAGAA
>JAHWFP010050251.1:24464-37282 GCA_023313725.1 Lithobius niger | reverse complement strand
TCGTGATGAGAGTGAAATGTAAGGGAGATGGTGTAAGAGACAGGTGAGAAAATGGAAGTGAATTGGTTGTAGGAGGGAGAAGGAAAAAGCGATAGTTTAAGTGACAGGTGAATAGTGGAAGTAAACAAGTGGTGAGTGTAAGGGAGTTGTTTTACCAGACAGGTGAACAAAAAAAGTGGAAGTGAGCTGGTGACGAGAGTGAAATGTAAGGGACATGGTGTAAGAGACAGGTGAGTAAATGGAAGTGAATTGATTGTAGGAGGGAGAAGGAAAAGGCTATAGTTTAAGTGTCAGGTACAAGAATGGAAGTGGAAAGTTAGCAAACAGGTAGTGAGATGGAGGAAAGGTCGACAAGGGGGAGGGGGGATGAGTAAGAACAAATAAGAGGAGTTGGCAAAGAACGATCAAGAACAATCGCGATAAGTAAGAGAAGTTAGTGATACTCAATTTAAGTAGGTGTTGAAATATTACAGAAAATACTTGCTGGATGAGTGATATACATTTTAGGCTAAGCATATTAAACTGTTATGCTTTGATTCGCAAGAAACAGATCAACTGAACTCTAATATCTGCTTGACCTACTGCTTGCCAGGCTATAATGGCCTAAAATACGAATGGAACGTGACAGATTAGGAGCCTCTCTTTTGAAACTAGTTGTAATTCAACTGGACTACTGCAAATACTTTTCCTGAAAACAAGTTTGCTAATTTTGGAATAATCATGCTGACGTAGCAACTTCTATTAATTTACTTACAACTCACCGTTCAACTATACCGACATTTCCAAGTGTATGATTTGAGGTAATCCTTGACCTGCTTGACATCCATGTGTGACCCAATTCCTTTCAATTAAAATTTTTTTACGAGATAAAAAAACAAATTCACTTGTACCCAACCTGGGAACCCCAAAAAAAGTGCGAAACAATCGCAAAAGAGACAACTCCGCTGCACTGCCACTCCTCACATACGTTTACTTAGCTATATAGTGTTCAAAATTTCCGTTGTGCGTTGGAAAACATCAATATGATGACCATAGCATTTGTTGGAGCATGAGTTCGAGTTAACGGACATTTCTTCCATTTCAAAATACTTTTTAAACATGATTATTCACAACTGAATAACTGTTATTAATCCTATTTTTCTTGTTTTGCATGCACATTTTCCTCAGTACCTATTTCTGTACAGTAAGTTTAACAGAGTTTCTATCAACATAGGGTATGTTTTTTTTCTTTCTTGCTTGATTTTTCTAATTAGCTTGTTTTTCTTACAGTGACATGCTACTGCATGTTATCTTTTTGTTTTGTTTTCAGTGCTTGAGACTGGTAAACATAAACTGCACACGTGGATTACCTGCGGAATACAAGCAGGTTTCGACCGTCTGGGGAAAGTGTTTGACGATTGTTCCTGGTAGGAATAACACTGTTATTTGTTTCACTTCGTATACTAACCCCAGATAAGTAACAAATGATGATGTCATCGTGGTAAAAACTTAGTATTTCCAAATACTTCAGGATTACGATACTGATTATGTAAATTGTAAGAAAAAAAAGAAAAAACGGACGACTTAGTCAAAAGGCCGCAAAGGTAATCAATTTAAGTTGTTAAGTGTCGTCCTACAGTAACTTGAATAATGACACAGCATGTTAATAACTTTATTATTATAGCCACTAAATTTTAAATAGGTAACTTTAACAGCATTCTTTGCCATTTAATCAGAGAATGTTTTCTATTTTTCCATAACTATCCAATGTTCATTGAATACTCACTCTTTTTTCTTACTTCAAGTTATGGTGTTTATTGTATATGGTATTTACTCCACACAAAAAAGAGATAAGCGATGTTGACCTGCAAAATCGCTAGTGAAACAAATATGGGACAACAATCCTAAACACAGTGAACATAATAGAAAAAAAAACGGTGAGCAAGAAGAAGCATTAACATATAATAATGCAAATACAGAAGCAGTTAGTACACTTTTTTTCTTCCATTTCTGCAAAATGCAGAAGACAAACACAGAAAAGAAAAAAGAAAACAGTTTTCACAAAAAGAAACTATTTATTGGAATACAAGATATTTTTTGCAGTTCCTTAATTTTTGCATTACCTAAGAGTTTTATGTAATAAGTAAAAGCTGAGAAGTGCACAAATACACCATCACAAAAAAAATCGACGTTTCGGCTAATCTCAGAGCCATTATCAAGAGCATAAAGTAAATTACGCAAGAAAGCCAGAAGTAAGGTTACAAGAAAAATGTCCATCTTAACAAGGCTGAACTAGCTATGGCGTGTTAAAAACAGAAAGAACCGTAACAAATAAAAAAAAATAAAAACTAGAGGGGACTTCGATATGTCCTTGTAGCTAGCATACAAGCACACGTCGAAGTCCCCTCTAGTTTGAAATAAATAAAAAATACGGTTCTGTCCGTTTTTAACACGTTCTAGCAAATTCTGCGTTGTTAAGATGGACACTTTGCTTGCAACTTGACTCATAGCTTTCTTGTGTAATTGTAGTCTTTTTACTTCTTACACTTGAAACTGGGTCTGAGATGAGCAACAACGTCGATTTTTTATATGTATTTGTGAATGTGAACACACATAAAAATTCAAGCCTTTACTCTATAACATTCTACAAGTGCTTTTTAAGTGAAATTACCTAAGAGTTAACTATACAGTTTCTTTTTTTTTAAATACTAGGCGAATTGAGTCAAAATTAGTTCTTTATTTAGATCCTGTTCAGTTTCGAGGTCCTCTAACGGAACTAAAGTTTTCTGCTGCCAGTACAGAAGAAAACACAATTGTAAGTAACCCTATTTATGTTGTACTTTAAGTAATACTGGAAATAATGGTAAATATAGGAAGAAATAAACTTCACTTCGCCGACTGGGATTGGCCTAGCAACAACTACTATCTTGACTTCCTTCCTTGGGTCATGGGGTTCTGTGGGAATTTAGGACTACTTGAGGACTAATTTCTTTGCCTTTTAGGCTTTTCTGGTGTTATTGGACTTAGTCCAAGTTGTAAGTTGCAGGATGCGCCGTTAATTGTTGCGTGTGTCATGTGAAGTATAATCGTTTGAGTTGTCTTGTTTCTTTACAGCATAATGATTCTTCAAACATGGTAAAGTATGGTTAGGTTCCCAACAAACCTAATTCCGCCCTAGTTTTAAGTAGATTTAAGGGCCGAGGATGACGTAGCCTTGCCGTATTAGCTAGCAAGATAATAGCTTCACCTCGAGGAACAACCTATGTAGAAGGCTGTCTAGTTTGTAAGTCCAACCGAAACCCCAACCTAACTCTCTTTTGGTCAGTCTAACTTCTCTCCGCAGCTAGCTGTTTCCGGTCATTCTGGTGCCGAAACCCGGGAGCAACAAGGTTAGTCGGGTGCAGCGAGGCTGGTTTAGATTTTGGTGATGGTTTGTGAGGTCCCTTACAATTCCCCTTAGAGGTAAAGTTGCTCTTTGCGACATTCGATTGATCTTCCACATTAGGGGGAATATTAATCTGGGTTCGGCTTTTAACTTGTCTTCCATTTGCACTTTTTTTTCAACGTTGCTCAGTTGAATTTGAGTATTCCCTTTTGGTAGTTTAGTTGGTTTTGCTTGCTACTTCTTTTCCATTTCGTCATGGATTTAGCTCAGTTGAAAAATAGTCGTGCGACTCGCCGTCCTATTTTAAGAAGGCTGTGTAATAACATAACACAGGCCATAACCGACTATGATATCGAAGCTCGTTAGTCGAAGCTTTGTTGGAGAAGAATAAGGTTAAGGAAGGTGCGTTGTTGCTGGTCAATGAGCAGTTAGAAGTAGCAAGTGCAGCCGCTGAGGTAGCAGCTGAAGTGACCGACAATGACGCCTTTAATGACTAAATTAGACTTTTGACTTTTGAAGACTACAACTGTCGCACGGACTCAGACGGTTACTCAAAAGTATGCCAAGTTTGATGGCACAGTGGCCGATTGGGAGCTATTTTCTGATGCGTTTACAGCTGAAATAGACCAAAATCCGGATTTAGCTGACGTTGACAAATTGAATTACTTAAGAGGGTTGCTAAAGGAGTCTGCCAGTTTAACGATCGCCGTATTATCGTGAACTAATGCTAATTATAGCATTGCGTGGGCGCTGCTCAAGGAAAAATATGGTGACAAGCAATTATTAGTGGCCGAACATGTTCGTCAGTTATGGGAGTTAAAAGAAAGTCACTAGAATTGACACGGGAGTGGAACTGCGTCGTTTACTTGAAGATTTCCAAAAACACATCTACTCTTTAGAAGTATTGGGACAGGATATTGCCGCCATGGGATCGTTGCTTTGCCTGATTCTTTTGAAGAATTTGCCTAGTCCTGTTGTGCGTGTGAATGGCATCGTAAAAATAAAGGAAACAGCAGTCTACGATTTAACGGTAATGGTGGATTTTATAAAAGAAGAATTGAAGGGCATTGAACTTACGTACAGCACTTCGCAAATTAGAGACAGTGCCTCTACAGTAGACAACCCACGGAAGAAGGAGTTTGGTACAAGGCCTCAGCTTCAGCGTTACTCACAACCGAGGTTGGAGTCACTCCGGTTATCAGTCAAAAGTATTCAAAATCGTTTTGCGTATTTTGCAACGAAGCCAACTTGCATTGGTCGTCGTCATGTCCAAAGTACGTCACCAACCAAGAGCGTCGCTCATCGTTAGCCACATCTCGTCACTGTTGTCATTGTTTGAAGAAGAGTAGCCACTTATCAAAAGACTGCGACAAGCGCGTCGTCTGCCGAACTTGTAATTCTGTAACTCATAATTAGTTGCTGTGTCATAAGAGAAATCAGTCCACGGCACTTGCAGTCAGTAGTGGCAGAAGTCAGCGAGAAGTATGTGGTGGCCCAGTACGTCAAGACAAGGAGTGTGCTAGCAGCAATAATAATTCACAGATAGGTCAGACTCTGTCTTGATAACTTCAGCTTCTTCATCTGGAAGCAAAAATTCAAGAAAAGTGTCCGTTTTGCAAACTATCAGGGTTTGGATGCAGCATGCCAAAGGAACAGAAGAAATTATCATTTTAGTGGATAATGGGTCAGAGCGGTCGTTCATTTCTTCTCGTTTGGTGCAAGCAGCTCGAGTTAGCAGCTGAGGGCAGTGAAGAAACTATTATTCGTTCGTTTGGTGGGGGAAGGCAGCATCAGAAGAGTCATGTAATTTCCTTTACATTGATTGGAGGCAATGGGGTGCGTCTAAATATGTCTGCCTTACAAGTGTCAGAAATAAGTCATGGTGTGCGATTATGGGAAAACAAGTTTGGTTGAGCGTTTCTTGCAAGACAAGCGTTGCGGCAGTTAGAATCAGATGATGGGGCCTGGTGATATTTCCACAGTGGACGTTTTAATAGGGGCAGATCATTATTGGCGCGTTATGACGAGACAAATGAAGAAGTTGAGTACTACACTATGGCAACATAAAGTGCTTTTGGTTGGATGCTGCAGAGAAGCGCTCCAATGTATGGTCCCTTATCGCCTACAGTTTCGATGTGTGTAGCTGGTTCGTGGGAAGAAACTTGTTCGTTGTCCAACGACTTATCGAAGATGTCGGAGCTTGATCGTAGTGGCATTATGGCCAAAGAAGAGAAATTACCACAAACATTGGAAGAAGTGGAAGTGTAAAGTTTCTATAAACCTGAACAACGACCACATTATTGCAGCTTGCACGATCATTTATCTTTGACACAGTGAAGCGTTGTTGCTCGATTCCGAATTACTCCTTCGGTGAACAACGGAAATGATAACACGCCCTATTGGAAGATAAATGCACTATTCGCCATGCATTTTTCGAAAATAAGGCACGCTTGTTCGTGTATATACCAGAAAACACGCTTTGCCGAATTTAATCATGGTTCATTGTTGCCGCTATTCGGTTATGAAAGACTTAAGCACGGCTACAACAGTGAATAGTTGTATAAGTGCTTTTATACAACTCTTCCACTGTTGCAGCCGTGCATTAATCTTTCATAACCGAATGGCGGTAACCATGAGCCATTGTTTAAATTCGGTCATGCATGTGTTAATTACGTTAAAACAATGGCAAATCGTGCATTTATAATTCGGTGAATCCGTACCAATCGGAGTAGCACAACATTGCGTTGCTGTGTACAAAAAAAAGATACACAAGTAGCAACATTTGGTTCATTGTGTAAGGTTGTTAAACCACGTTGTTCGGTATAGCAATGCAGTGCATCAGCCAGTGTTGATCTGGTTTCTTCGCCAGTCTGTCGATTTCGGCTGGTTTGCCGCATTGTTACGGAACACCGTGGTTTGACTGATACTAAGCTTTTGAATGGCAATATGTTGGGAGGTTTTGTGAACATTTCTTATGTATCTTGATATCGTAGAATAGAAGAGAAAAAAGTCGTTGCCAGCTACAGAAGCTTTGTGCACCCACTCCACCAAGAACTATGGTAAAACAAGTCCAGACTGCGTTTAAAGGATTTAAGTGAGAGAGCAGAGATCACGTGAACTGGAAGATCATTCCAGAGCTGCACGACTCGCTTTCAAAAAGTACGGTTGTCTAAGTGCCAGAGGAAAAATTTCCTCGGAGTTTGAAAGGATGTTCCCTGATGTTAGAGGTAGACAAAGAGAAAAAGTGTAGATGTTGACGCTAGTAAGGTATAGCGAATGATTTGGTACATCAAAACAAGATAGCCTCCTAAGAAGCAAGAATTGACTAAATTAAGGTAAAGTTGCTTAAGACGTTCTTGGTGCGGGATAGAATTGAATTGCTTACACCACTTAGTGAGCTGGCACTAATAGGTCTCCGACTATGTCAGAAAATAGACTTAGCAAGAAATCTGAGAGCAATACTCCATCATAGGTGTAAGAAAGACTGTATATCAAAAAAAGGCAAAAAAGGGTAGATTTGCCGCGGTAGAAATCTTTTGGAATGAAATGAGCTTTTTTGTAAATTCTGGCAATGATACTGTCGACATTGGAATGAAATTTAAGGAAAGAATGCATTTTTCGTGGTTGAGAAGAAACACGTTTTTCAGTTGTCTAGTTCTGAATAAACTTTATTGGTGTCGTTTTGCAGGTGCTGGGTGAGAGGGGAGAACAGTTTCAAGTTGTCGGCGTAACTCCAATTATAGAAGCTGATAGGAAGAGGAACATCTCCGATGTAAAAATTAAATAGGAGTCGGCCCAAAACAGAACCTTGTGCGACATCTAAGCAGACTGGAACTTATTAACTCATGTGCCCATTAATGCTCATGGAGTTAGTATAGAGATATGGCTAAAGCTCAATCACCCCAGCACAATAGATCCAACAGGTGGTTACTAACATTAACAAACAACTGGAACAGTATTTAATTCGCCATATATTTTTTCACTAATGAAAAAGAGAGACTACCTGCGTCGTATAAAAGGACATTGGTCTCCACCACAAATCTGGTTTGACGTTAATACACAAATAGCGCCAGATTTATCAGGTCACATCGTTTGTTTATGAAGCGAAGCAGTGGGAAAAAGCATGCTACATTCTGATAATTTTTGGTATGAACCTTTAGTCAAACCTATACGAGTTTTAGACGACCTATACGAAGAAGAAGAAATATCCTAGGGCATAAATCCAACAGAGATGCAGAATACAAGCATTACAGGTCTGGGATGAGAATAACAGACGAATATTGATAAACTACGTAGAGTCATATAAACCTTGTGGTTTTGTTAGCATGAAATATTAGTCAGTATGGGAAGATTCTTGAGCAAAGTAAGACAACCCCAATGGAGCAAGCGAAGCGAGCGATGAGACTGTAATTTTACTACAAATCATGACAGTGGATGGGACTCATTATAAAATGCCGTACCCCTGTTAAAAGTTGAATAAAGGAAATGCTACGGGCGTTGTATGAATGTTTATTGACAACTGTTTGTGTTTCACTAGAACACCAGCTAAATTGCGTGCGAGGCGTTCAAAGTGTTAATTTTAACTGCTCATTTGAGTTGCAGCTTGTCTAATGTATTTATTTCATGTACTGCAGTTCATTCCGGATGACGCAGAGGAATTTCCGGCGCATAGCTTGTCACTGGATGCAAAGACAATACCAAACGGATTTGAAGTAGAAGCTACTTTTCATAAGACGCAGGTACAAAATTAGGGAAAAGATTTCCTATTAGAGGTTAAATAAGGCTATTTAAAGTTTTTCCTAGAGTAATAGATTTTCGAAAAGCTCTGAATCACAAAAGAACAGTTGAGAACCGTAGCGCAAAACATTTTATGTGCAATCTGGCCCAAGCCAGAACCCCTGTAGCCCCCACACGGCATGGTTTTTTCTTTAGGCTGAAGAGTTTCAAGCCTAAAGACGTTTTGATTTTTGCCGATTTGTTTTATTTACAAGCTTGAGCTTAGTTCCAGAGAATTAAATTGGCATGTTGGTTAAGGTTTCAGATCAAAGCGCAATGCATTTATAGAATCGTAAAAACAAAAAAAGGTATAAAGTTAAAAACGATGATGAAATACGTGGTTAAAAATTGAAAGCTGCCATTAAAGGAAGAGCAACTCCGAATGTAGCATAGTTACAGAGCCTAAGAAGACAAACCTATTTTGTTGGTAAAGAAAATGAAAATGTCCTGTTTCCCTATAAAGCTTAGGCTATAGTTTAAAATGAGTTAATGATACGCAACAAAATTTCAGTCCGAAACGATATGAACTAGCCTAATATGTTTTGAAAATGTGTGCTTAAGTAACTGGGATAATTGTCGAAATACGCAGTCGGCATTCAACAAAATAAACCCTGCTAACAATAAAAGAAAGTGTTGATTACTGCGTTAAAATGATCCACTTAATACCATATTTGTAAGCCGAGTAATCAAAATAAAGGCTACTCAAGGACAAACACGAAACCGAAGAAAAACAACCGATGTAAAAGAATAATATTACAAATTTATCAAGTGATATATAAAAACAGTAAACAAATAAAACTAGTCATGTTAAAATACACGTTGAGTTACTTTTGTTGCCTGTATTATGTAAATAAAGACAAAACAAACAAAAAACAATGCGAAATGCCACGCCTTGCCATCCTCCGTCTTAAGGCGCATTTACACAACGACTCATCTTTAGATTTTCGCAGCTAGAAACTAGAAATCATAAAAAATTCCAACATGGCGGCGGTTTTAGCTATGTCAACTCGCAATGAAAACACTTAATAATGCGAGTCCAGGAGCGACTGTGAAAATTTCGTCAGGAGGAATTCTTTATCTTAATGTCACGGATTATAAGACTAAAAGCATTTACTAAACGACGTCGGATTTAGCTAATCCAGATAGCGTTGTTACCATGGCAACGACAACTTTGCCACTGCGATTAAGGGCGAGTTTACGCAACGACTCGCCTTTGCATTCTAGTAGCTAGATCTCAATCGCGATGGCAAAGGTGACATTGCCATGGTAACAATGCTAAATGGATTAGCTAAATCCAACATCGTTTGAGTAAATGCTTATAATCTTATAATCCGTGTCAATAATATAAAGAATTCCTCATGACGAAACAATTTTCCTAAACGCTTCTGAACTCACGTTATTTGCTGTTTTCGTTGCGAGGCCGCAGACATAAAACCGCCGCCATGTTGGAATTTGAGGTGATTTCTAGCTTCTAGGTGCGAGAATGCAAAAGCGAGTGGATGCATCAATGTGCCCTAAGTTCTAGCTGCAAGAATACAAAGGCGAGTCGTTGCGTAAACCCGCCGTCAGATTCGAGACACACAGAGAACTTAACTAATTCTTAAATGCGGTATAGTTATGTTACGTCTGAGGCCAAAAAAAAAAAGGATTTTAAAGGGATAGTGGCAACTAAGCAAATAAAATCCAGTTTGATAAGGACTTGCCTTAATTTGGTTTCTTGTTTTGTTTGCAATTGCAGTTGTAATTTTAATTGCAATTGTTGTTGTGGGGAAGGAAACTTTTAATTGTACGGAATGGTATTTTTATTTGTGGGGGAAGGCTCCCTTCATTTTAATTTTGATGCAAGGTTACAGACAAATTTCTGGCTATGCAATTCCACATTTTGTCACCATTTCTTTCTTGTGTGCCACTACATAAGTCATCAATATAAACGGTATTACTGGTGTGTTTCTGTAGAGAGGTAGTTAAACTAGAGCATATCCCTGGTGCAACCGCCTTTTCTTTATCCCAGCTTACCAAAAGCAATGCCAGCTGCGTCTTCTTTTCCATTTACCAATTTTGTTGTCTTTTTAATAAATTTTTCCGGTTATTTCCCCATTTCTTCCATTTGACATTATTGTCAACGTGCTATTAAGCCTCAATCCCTTTCCGTCCCTACCCCTTTCAAGACATGTCATGGTGGATAAAATGCGCTGAAAAGTAGGGATGAGGGAAAATTGTGTTCGGTGGTAGAGTCTTCTCTGTACCATTCCCACGGTAGGGTTAGCAACTCATCATATTATAAGAAAGGTAGTAGGACATATGTTGAGGGGAAACATGCTGAAACAATTATATGAAGGACACTCGAAGTTTTGTAATAACAAACCATACGTTATTGTATCTGTTTCCTATTGTCGTTTTTCAAAATTGGTTTAACAAATGTTGCAAATTTGTATAATTCTAGTTCAATTACTTAAATACAAGGGAAAATCCTTGTTCGGATGACAACCAGGCAAATGAATGTGAAGAAAAATGTTCCGCTAGATTTTTGGATGCGAAAATTAATTGCAGGTAAATTTTCTCATCGAAAAAGAACACGTTTACTGCCTTTGCACGATTTGCTTTACTGTGTGTAGTTGTAATTGTTGGCTTCATTTTTAGATTTAAACGGGCAGTGTTCATTAGCTATCTAATTTGAAGCTATCCAGGGAGCTGTAGGTTGGTGGTGCCAAGTTTTTTTGCAATGCCTTTTCTTTGTTATCTCATTGTTTCAAATTTTTTGTTGGTAGCATTTGCATATTTAGGAATAATCTAGCCTGCTGTGATCACACTTTCAACATAGTAATAAAATGCAGCGCCATAGTGTAGTGATGTTACATTACTATGTGCTTCAAGAACAATAATTATTGCATCCATTCATTATAATGCACTGCCAGCCAATCAGTATTACTAAAGTAGTTCAGAATAACAACAACAATAATATACAACGCAACATGTATTATTAAAAGCAAATTTAGAAAGCTCCAGTGGGGACTTCTTTTGTCAGATTAATATTCGTTTTTTTTTTGTCATTTATTTTAGGCGAATAAAATTATGCTTTGGAAAATCACGAATTAATAAATTTTGGTGCTGTATTGATTGAGCTCATGCCACGCGTTTACGTTTAGGCGCCCACTTTTAATCAAGCAGCATAGGGGTTTGCTTAAATAAGGCTTCACGCCAATTTCTTTATATAAATTATAAAAGGACAAAATCATCCGTAAAATTGTCAGCCCCACCCAGGGTACCCTCTCTTATGCTTTCGCTGCATGTTGGAGTTTTAAGTAGGCCTTCCTGCTTCTAGGTTAAAATGCAGCAATAAGCAATGATCATATTGTTTTAGCTCTTGTTAAAAAAAATTTTCAGTTAAACCTAGTATCCAGCCTATTGAATGAATTATCTACACTCTGGTTTAGCATGATATATATATGCGACATCGAAAGCCAAAAAAATTAGCAGACATTAGATCTCTCCCTTGGACCAAGGTGAGAAACAACTTAGTCAAAAGACTGTTTCCATTATGTTGGCAATGTCATAAAAATGATTAAACTCCATTAAAAGACGGTTTTATTCCTCCAATTTGGAACAGATGCAGCCTTGGTGGTTCCACCCTGTATTAATGGGGTGCGAGTGCGAGTCCCTCTAGCAAGCCTGAGTAAACGTCAACTAATTATTTGAATATTTATCCTAGTTCTGGAACTTCCTCACCCACTATCGGAACGAGTAGAACCCGTGGGATACATGGGTCAGAGGTAAGGTCCTCAATGCTGCACACCACCCTCCCAAAGGGGTAGATGATCGATGGAATGCCTCGTGTGTAAAGACCTAATCTGTAATGGAGGTAATAGTGTCGCGAGTTTACTTCCTTGAATGATGGCAAAAATCCCGTATTAGAACGCATTGAGGGTTGTTTTATTGCACCCATTCCTAGATTGATTTTGGGGACGTCATCAGAAAAACTACTGTTTGACAAGTGTGTCGTGCCGCATTGTTGAGCACGAGTGATGGTGGAAATGTGCAGAACCATTTACCTCCTCGAGGAACTTTATGTCTGTGGTCACAAAGACTTCTCCAGTGAGGCGATTTAATAAACGATAACATTCTCTGTCCACATCGTACCCCATATATATCACTGAAGCACAGATTAATTCTAGCTTGCCATCCTGCAGAAGTGAATGAACTTAGAAATAGGCGAGGCACCCGAAGCATTTGCTAAGCTTCGCGTCAGGAACTCGCTCTGACCATAACTGGTATGGGGATATATCGTTCGGGATTGCCATGGTGCAAAGATCATTATGCAAAAAGGCTCTGGTAACTCCGCGTCTACCAGAAGAGCCCTTATGATATTATTTATCGATAGGTGGCCACGTACCCATGAACAATTTTGTTTGGGCGTGCCTGCAGTAGTACGGGCGTGGACTGTTCAATTGTTGTTTAGGAATTGTAGCAGTCTCCCCGCCTGATGCATGAAGGCACCGTCACTAACTAGACGAGATACAATTATTAAAAACGCAATATTTCTGCCCACTCATGGGGGACATCATCAAGCTCATAAAACACAGAGTAAATTATAGAGGTATGGGCAGAAATATTGCGTTTTTAATAATTGTGCCAAAGATGCAAATTTATGGAGTAGAACCATAATCTCCACTCATTTTTT
>JAHWFP010050251.1:13086-24064 GCA_023313725.1 Lithobius niger | reverse complement strand
TCAGTAATGGGAACTAGGCTCCATCTGTGATTGCAGCTATTGACACATGTCTATATTAAGAGACGAGCATAGTTCAATCCCCACTGGCCACTGATATATGAGGAGTGAAGGTCCTATGGTAGTATGAGAAATGAGACAAGAGGATGAAACTGAATGAGATGATTAAAGGTCGTGGATGCTCTTCCAGTATCTCTAAATTAGAGGCGACCGAAGTGAAGCCTAGATGAGAAATGCCAGTGGTAATTTATAGGCCCAGCAATACGTAATTTATTCATGGAGTTCATATTTCTCCTCTATCCGTCGTTGTTAAAGTTTCCTCCACAGCTCACACGTTTCATCCTCCTACCAAAACATTTACGTTTCGTGGTTGAGTAAATGGTATAACGAAGAATGACAGCAATGAGGTGGGTCACGGTTACTTCATTGGATAATGGCGTCGAAGGAACTTTGATTGTCGTAGACTCAAGTAAACCATGAAGGGAAAAATATCAGTGGGCTAAAATCAATGGCGTATCGTCCATAAATTGATGCTCGCAACATCAGTTCTGAGTAGCATAGAAAGAGTATAGGGAAGGAAGAGGAACAATAAAAAATTGGGAGAAGAGAAAGGAATAATGACGGATTGGAGGAAGACGTAACAAAAGAAAGAGGGATACAAGGGTTATGGAACAATGAATTTTGAAATTGTTTTCAGAAAGAAGTATTACAACTCAGTAAAGGCACAATTACGTAAAAAATATAGTATTATACCTCAGCCGAGGAGTTTGATATTGTTACATTAAAATAATAATACTACGTTTGTTTCAAACGCAACCGTAATGGCAAGGACCTGGTGGTCACTGACTACCATCCGAATTAAAAATCACAAAAGTTAAACAGTTTAAAAGTTTAAAACAAATACGATGGGTAGAGGATGGGTTGATGGTATTGGGTCGGGGTCACGAATGCCTTACCACCAAGGTTAGACCTACCAGGGACACAATGGTCCCCGATGGCATCGCCAAACGTGAGGGACAAATGGGGGGGGGGGGGGAACCGGGTATCATTGTCAATGTTTCATAAAAAATTAAATAATGCATCGTAGTTTAAAGCTTGGCCAAAAACCAATTGTCAATCTTATTACGATAATAAAAATTATAAACAGACTGCTTACTAGTAAACACACATCCAGAGATGCATAGGCGTAGATAATTGCCACTAGTGGCAATTGACGAGCATGGGGGTGCGAGTACCTTAAGCGATGGACTGTTTCCAGATAAAGTTAAATGTGGAGGATAGTAAACGAGAGAATTAAACATAGACGAGTGACAGGTCCGACTGTCACTTCACATAGACACTGAGCGTTAGTAGTCCTAACCATGCATTAGTGTTTGCACCATAGTGTACATGGGGGGGTTTGTTTCACTAAATTTGAGTATTTTGTTCAGTCAGTTTACTCTATGCATTAGTATTTTTGTGTATTGATCATAATCGCAATGATCAAAAGGTGGTATGAGGACTCACACTTTAGTATAGCCTAGTTACATGTGTTAGGAAACTTAGGTCTAAACTTCACCATGCTACAATTTATACTTTTTTCATTGTTTTCTTGCAAGCTATCCGATAACTATTACCATCTACCTCTTCATCCTTGTCCACTATATAACATTGTTTCGTTCTAGTGTTCCCTTCATGATTCATTCGTCGCTTATGCCATGCACCACGTTAATGGAAGCTATTATAACGACTTACATAAATTTACGGAAGTCTGAGTATTATAATGGCTGCAATTGTCCCAGAAGATGCCATCGAACGAAAATGACCTTACTCATCAATAAGCAGTCACAGATAGAGTCAAACTACACAGGATTTGTGGTTCGTTTTCCAGACAACTCTTTGGAAATCTACACTGAGCAATATTCCTATACACTTTCTTCGCTTATCAGCGATATTGGTGGAAATCTGGGTTTCTGTGTTGGACTCTGTCTTTTTAGTTTTGTTGAAGTACTAGAATTCGCACTTCGGAAGGCAGCGGAATTATGGATTTCCGATATTCGAAGAAAATCACAATTTCAGGTTAAGAAGCTCAATACACGACATTATTATAAGGGTCGCAGGTAGCAGGAAGACAGGAGGCGAAGAAATTACTCATTCTGCAAGACTAAAGATGACATAAAAGATACACAAGAATTTTTAGTAGACGTTTCCACTATTTTACTGAATATTTTAACTCTATTCCCGACAAAAATATAATATTCGTATACAAACATAAATGTAGCAGTCACTAAATGATAAGGAATGTGAACCAAATTGGCTTCTGAACGGGAGAAGAAATTAATTTGTGGGGAATGAAAATTTCAGTTGGAAGTTTTCAATTTTCAGTCACTAAAGCTCGTTTGGGTCTCGGTCACTCGTAAAGAAAAAGGTTAAAAACCGACGAGACTAAAATTTGTTGCTGAGACTAGGCTAGCCATTTTGTGAACTGACGGGTGACCCAGTCTCAGGCACCAAATTTTAGTCTCTTCATTTTTAACCTTTTTTTTTGTCTGTGAACTATGCTCACACGATCTTTAGTGACCACGAATTAAAACTGTGTTTTGTATGAACTTGCGGGTTCTTCGTCAATCAGAGGGAAGCTTCCAATTGGCTTTGTAACGAAATTTCTTCACCTCCTGTGTAATTGATGGGTCTTTTAAAAAAACAGTTTTGCCTACGGTTACGGTTACGGAAGAGTCTCAGACCAATGAAGACATAGAGGAGGACAAACGAGGACATCGTCATTGTTGCTACGCCTTTGGTATTTTGATAGTTTGTGTTGCATGGGAGGGAAAGGGGAAGGAGACACAAAATGGGTTATTTGGTAAATTTCAAGGTTGTGAAAATTAAAAGTCGCCTTCCCACCAAAAATTCTATAACATGCATGTTAGACTTGAATGAAAATAAAACTGTGTGTTGGATAGATGTGATATGAGCACTGTGAGGTCCGTCTTGTGAGGAGGAAAGTCTTCCGTCAATTTCATAACTTTGTAGATCCTTTCCAAGCCTTTCCTAGCCTAACAAACAACGTTTTCAATTTTAGAGGAAGTCTACTAGTCCATGAGCGGAACAGTCCCAGTCAATCGCATTTAGACCAAATTGTACTCCACTTTTGGTAAAAACTATTTCCAAGCTATTTGGTAAACGCCATTAGCTGATGCCAGCATATTACATACTCATAGGTAGAGTAAGTACTCCTGTATAAATTATAACAAAATAAAGAGAGGCACTTTATAAACTAAAATGCCGACTTTACGCGTACTGCTTTCTAACAAACGTCTGAATTTGCACTTTGACATTTGACATTTGACATTACGCAACAAGTAAAAATCAGTAAGACTCAATTGCTAAGGGGCTTTCAGTTTCGTGAACAGTGGCAATGCTGTTGGCATGCTGCAGTGGCAATCCTGTGGCAATGCTGCAGTCCTTCACCCGAGTAATAGGGGAAATCCAAGATTGCCGAACACCAATGACTTGCCATACAATGTAACCGGATTTTATTTATCGTTTTCACCTGTTTTTTAGTGACCAAGGCTGTAAATTTAAGCCGAAAATTATATATTAGTTTACCTTTTTGATGTTTTTGTGGTTCTCCACCTGTCAGGAGGTGATTATACTTGCCTTAGAAATTTTTAAGGTGATCCTCACATGCAGATTGCCTGAAATTCAGTGCACTAATCAACTTGTACAGCATTTGTTTTAAAATAGTCACTTCTTATCATCTCAGAAAAATGGCAATTCTAGAACTGATTCCAGCAACAATTTAAGAAACAAGAACAGAGTAGCGAAGAACAACATGAAGATTAGTAACTCCCATGAATAACAAACAACACACTTCAGTAATCCAAGTGAAGAATGTGTCTAAACCAACCCTACAAATCCACTATTTAGGGCGAAAAGTTTAACAACAAAATTAACTACTTATTTTTTTTTTTTAGTTGTAGGCTATCTATTTTAAGTGCGGGATTATTGGCTTCATTACATAAGTGCTCGAACGGAAAACTACTTAATCACGTAATCGATTAATATGTAACATCTGACAGTGTTACGTTGTGAAAAAAAAACCAATTCGTCGTGAAAAATTGTTTGCTGTTTTCATTGGAAGACTTCCAAAGCACACACATTACGGAATTTGCAATCGAAGCGAGTTTCAGTAAAATGCTTTGCAGCTAACTGCGGAGAACTTAAGATAGTCATTCCTTTTAATAACATGCGAAGGATAGCCATTCCTTTTATTAACAAGCGAAGGATAACTATGCCTTCCAGAATAATAAGAAGTGGAAAAGAAATACCAATTTCTTTTACCAAGTCTCCGAAGAAGATGAATATTCCAGGTGTAGAAAAACTGTTTGACCCTCACGTTAGTATCAGGAGCAAAGGAGTTTGGACCATTGCAGTACTTGCATTCTACAGTCTTTGTCTCTACCAGTTAGTAGACAGAGTTGGCACGTATTTAAATGGTGGACCAATAACCATCAGTACTAATGTTACGAGCGTCAGCTCTGTTAGGTTTCCTTCCGTAACTGTTTGCGCTGATGGAATTCTGGAAGAGTTGGTTTATAAATTCTCAGTTCTGCTTAATTTCACTCACTTGCTCAGAGCTAACTTAACGCAACACGAAGCTACCACTCTTTTACGTCGTGTGAATTTCAGTGACTCTAACAGCACAATAGCGGAGGAATGGAACAAATTTGACGTCAAACAGAGCGACGTAACAGCTGAAAGTAAGGTAAGTAGCCGCAGATACCCATACACCCTGCCTGAACTTGATTCAGTTTAGTTCATGTTGAACTGAGACAGCAAAGACTCCTATACTGAGTGCACTCATTGGTTCTGCTTGTTTAAAAAAGGAGGACTAAATTGTGAAGGAGCCAAGAAATTCAGCTAGAATGTCTGGGGAGCACTAGTCCATTGGGTACGGACAGAGCCACGAAAATTGAAGCATTTTACGGTAGTATCCTGGCAATTAAAAGTCACAATTATGGCAGAATTTATAATTCTTTGATTCCCTAAGGTTTGGTGTTTTCTCTCATGGACAATCTTGTGTTTTTTTGGGGGTGGGGGGATGGAGTGGGAATGATGGCTTCCCCCTCCAAACGTATAATTAGGAAACCAACCTGCTAGTAGAAAACTTTAAATGATGTTTTTTTGTTTCCGAAGGACCCCCAATAAAATTTAACATTTTACCTTACAATTTCAAAAAGAGAGAGCTGCTAGGTGTTTGAACCTTAGGAAAGCTAGTGAAAAAACCTGCAAAATATTGTATTCAAAAGTCAAAACCAGTCGACGGGAAGTAAAAATAAATGTCAGTTTGGTTTATTACCGATCTACCTGGGTTTTATCTACCGATCCCGATTTCTACCTATACTGCACATATCTGCTATCAGGATCGGCCAACCTTACAAAATACGTTTTAGATACTTAGTTACCACACACGTGTCCGCTAGTGAGGCCGCCTGCCTTTAATAATTAGAAACGGCCTCGCTGCCTCGTTGTTGCTTGGCTCTTGACTCTGGCTCTTGGCTCTTGGCAAATTGTGTCACCCTGATGATTCTTCAACCCCATTCCCGATTCAAGGTTGGTTTTTTTTTGCTAAACCTTATCCATACACCCTTCCTGCTGCATGAAAAGTGTGGTTTCGATAGTCCTGTAGTTTTTGCGTGATGCCCGGTCTGACATTGCGTTGGAATGTGATCACAGCGGACCTGCGCTCCAATTATCAGTTGACACGAACATGATAGAAATTCCTCAAAATTTGGATAAGCATTTGCACCGTTGGGAAACACTTAAAATCGCCATATGAGCCATAAAATGTGTTTTGACTTGCTTTACATGAGAACTCAACTGCCCGAATTCAAAAAGACTGATATGTAGCTTGTTGACTTAAGATTACTGAGGTAAACTAGGCACAATATTTCAACAATCAAGAACACAAGTCGTTAGATAAGATGACGAAGAACGTATCTCTTATACGATTAAGTTTGCCAGTACGGTGTGGCAGTATGATTATGTGTAACTAGCTCTTTTAAATAAGAAGAAAAATTTTAAAGTGGCGATGGTGAACATTTACTCATTTTTCCCGAGCAGAAACAAACAGCGTTTCCTAACGTGCAAAATTTTTCAGGAATGATTACGTTCAATTTCTTCGGCTAGCTGACCAGGACAGCCCAGGTGAATTCACCTGCCAAACGTTTCTGTTTAGGTGTGTCAGGTCACAAGTCAAGTTCCTGCAGCTCAGTGCACCTGTGGTGTACTAAGGCAACTACAGAGGAATAGTAAAAAAAATTAGTGAGTGAATCGTGGCAACATGATGACGGATCCGTAACTACAGACACAATAACTTGTTTCACTAATGCAAGAAACATAAAAATTAAAGAACTAACAGTGATACTACAGAGTTTAAAACAATAGTTAGTTATAGAGTCAAAATAGTGTTAAAATAAATAAAGTAAAATTACTAAAGTGGGACTGATTATGACAAGACAATGGTACACAGTACGACGAGTCAGAATAACATGGTTTGTTTTTACAAATTGTTTTTTAGAATTATGTTTTGATTTACCCGTTTATAAGCAGAGTCGAACTCCAACGAAAATCTTAGTCGGAAAATGCCCTCATTCAGAAATAAAGACATAAGAACGGAAGTACTAAATTAGGCTACAGGGTTAAAAAAAATCAGAAAATTTTCTAAAAACCTTGAATTTCGGATAGAAACAGGATCTACTCCGAAAGTTCGGCTTAACCCATTTCCTTCTCCTCCAAATATAAAGTTAGTCTTTTGCACAAACCCGATTTTAAGTTGTCAGTTTTAATACGAGTGTGCTTATCCAGCATGGTTGACACGGTCGCATTTTGCGTTAGTTACATGTTTAGCGTAAAAAATTGAGCAGACGTTTTTTTTTATATCTTTTATCAATAAAATCCGTCCTAAAAGCATGCATTATTGCACGCAAATCATTCTTAGCACGAGAAATCAGCCATGTTTCCCCAAGAAATACCACCAAACCTCGCAGCGGATTCTGCAGCAAAAGGGGCCCTTTCTGGCCCTCTCGGAAGGGATCTCAGCCTTGTTCCCTCGGACGCTTTTCCAACTCTGCGTCTGAGGTTACACGCTTTTTGGCAAGCCTCGTGGGATGGACAGGACGGCAATAAATTACGAGCTATTAAAGGCACTGTTGAGGAATGGCACTCGGCGTGTCGCCGCAGTCGCCGTGAGGAGGTGGTGTTGGCCCGTTTGCGCATTGGTCACACTCGACTTACTCACTGTTTCCTTTTGCGGGGGGTTGCCCCTCCTGAATGTTATTGGTGTCGGCGGCCACTCACGGTCCGCCACTTACTTGTTGATTGTCGCCATCTTGATGGTGTTCGTCGTCGTTTCCATCTTCCGCATGACATTGCGCGTCAGTTGGGCGATAAGTCTGTCCTCCTGTCCGGTGTTTTTCAATTTTTGCAGGAGGTACAGATGTATGACAGGATTTAGATTAGGGGTTTGAATAACATCTCTGTAATGTGTGGTGCAGTGGCAACCCGGACCACTGCACTGTGACTGAGGTTGGCGCTAATGACCAAGTTGTCGACGCGCCATTAAGCCTCAATCCCCCCCCCCCCTCGCAAATATCCTTATACACCCTCCTTCGTCCATCCCCGTGAAGCATCGATGACCAACAAATTCTTGCTGAACGCACTAAAAGCATGCAATGTAGCCGTAGACACCGAACTAGCTACGCAACTCCATGAGATATCCCCACGGCCATCCAGTGCCCCCTGTGGTCCTACATGAGGCTGATGAATAACAAATTTTAGTTCGATTTTTGCTAATATAAGAATGACTTATGTTCCAATTCATGTTTAGCACGATCAACAAGAATTTGTTGGTCAATAACCTCATAGAAATGAATGTTGTGGGGGCACAGGAAGGTGCATTATGGGTATCTCGGGTGGTTCCACAGATAGCACGATTTGCACCAAATGACTTGTGTGCCAAATTTCATTGCTTTTAGTTAGATGTACACAATTAGCCCAAATTCCGGCTCGTAACCATTAAACAGATGCTTAAGTTTAATAGGTTAAAACGTAGGTAGGAAGAAAGAATAGGACGTTTGGAAGCTATTTTAATATGTCTACACTTTTCTTGTTGTTCTTCTTCTTGAGGATATTTTGATCTCACCCAGAGATCGAAGCAAAGAACCGATTTTCAATTTTAATAGCTTAAAATTGACTATTAAAAAGCCTAGAATTCTTATAACAGTTGTTTAACAGTGATTACAATTTTCTTATTGTTATTCATGCAGGAAAAAGAAAAAATAACTGATTCTAGTATTAAAAACAGCTTAAGCATATCAATTACGTATGTAAGCCTTAAAAAACTAAAAGCCCTAAAAGAACAGATATTAGAAAAAGACATGTAAGCCATCAGCGTTGCACTAATAGGTGTAAAAGAAGCTCCAGGTTTTTTTTTTTTGGGGGGGGGACGCTCGGGATTCTTTTACACAAATTAGCGCGATGTTGATGGCTTACATGTCTTTTTCTAATATCTGTTCCTTTAGAATTATAAGTTTTTTAAGGCTTACATCCGTATTTTAAACGCTTAAGCATTTTTTTATACTAATAATTAATGTTGCTTGATTTGAGGTAATTGGCCAGTCAGGATTTAACTAATGTTAACTCTACTAACCACGGATTTAGGGTAGCTTGCGTTGTTGCGTAAGGATAACCATATGTTAACTCGATTTTCAACTGCTCTTTTAATTTTGCTGACGTTGGTGCAATCAGGCCTGCAGTATATTACATAATCAATAAAAAGATGATAGCCGATAACGGGTAGCATAGTAATAAAAACAACACTTCAAGGAAATTGTGAGTCTTTTCCTGGAAGGGTGCTAAGGCACACACATTACGGAAATTGCAGTTGAAGAGTGTTTGGCTTGAACGCTTAAGTGCAGAGCAATCGAAATTGCAATGTTCGCTCATTTTTACATAACGTATGGGAAAGAAGGCTATGCCGTCCAGAGTGATAAATATTAGCAAGGAACCTGAAACAGTTGTTGCCAAGTCTAAGTTGATGATGAATGTTCCTGGTGTTGGAAAATTACTTGACCCTCATATCAACTCCAGGAGTAAAGTAGTGTGGGCAGCTGCAGTACTTGCATTCTATTCTTTCTCTACCTACCAGTTGGTTGATAGAGTTGGCACGTTTCTAAACGGGGGACCAATAACCATCAGAACTAACATTAAGCATCTCAACCCTATCACGTTTCCTTCGGTAACTATTTGCCAAGATGGAATTATTGATTATTTATTCATGAAATTCGCACGCCGCCTTAATTTTTCAGTCGCTGCTGACTTGTCTCTTAGTAAAGCTATAGCATTTTCAAACCGTGTGAACTTCAGTGATTTTAACAGCACATTAGAAGACGAATGGAACGAATTTATTGTCAAACGGGATGACGTAACAGCTGAAAGTAAGGTAGGAAGCCACAAATGCATACAGGTTGGGCGAAAATTCGTCATTGTGAATTATGCACTGGGATAAAATAAGTCGAAATCATGCGATACATTATACGATAATGTACGCGATAGCCGAAATTAAATAACGTTTTTATTTAGGGATTACTCTACTAGTGTGTATATTCTTACCATTCTAATATATTTTCTGAATTTGTGGCCAATAACAAATCAAGGTCTACTTGCATGTTAGGACTGTAATTTTTATACACCTTGTATTTTCAGCTTGAAAGTAACAAACATGTAGGTAGGGAGGCAGTGATCTTGGCTTCTAGTATGCGTATGCAAAATCCTATTTTAAATCTTTTAATTCCTAAATATCAGTTATAGTGCTTAGAGTTGGTACGTCATCACAAGGAAAACAAAAAAGAAAGCAAATGCCGCTTTAAAAAACGATATGGAACACAATAAATATTTAATATAGTTCAATAATTCATAGTTGGCGGACTTTCCTCAGACTATGAACACTCAAGCTGGTGCCTCACGCCTTATGAGTAATTGGCCAGCAGCACGACTTTATAAAACAAGATTAAATTTTAAGCCACTCTAGTGTTCCCCCTCCCCAATAAGGTATCAGTCATTAGAAATAATCATCAACATTCAGCAGTAGCAGTGCATTACAGTGCAACGCCACAGTGATAGTGTTTCATATAGTAATGAGGTACCTAAAGTGGAATTTTAATATAACGGAGAGCCACGACCCATCTGACAAAAAATAATTCGTGCGGGGACGGCTTCTTTTCGGAATTTATGGTATCGAAAGTTTTAGAAAAAAATCAGTAAAGATGTTATCAACTTGGTGTCTTTTACCAAATGCAAAATTACATTGCCCCCAAGACTACACATATTGGTAGTTTGTATTCGCCGTCCAAAATCCGTATTGACTATCAGAACTATATGTATATATATATATATATTTACATATTTCTGCATGCATTTATGAACAGGTGTTTAAAATAGATGAAAAACTTAACATGAGACGGAAATAGGTCTATAATTTTATCCACATTCAGAATTTTATTTCTTCAATACTGGTCTGATATCGATTTTCAGAGAGGTAAGAAAGGTATCCGACGCAAGATGCTAAAAAATTTGGTCACTGGGAAAGAAAGCTCCCTTGCACAATTAACAAAAAATTGGTGGTAATTGTGTTAACCTTTAGCTTTGTTCGTAACACACGGCAACATTAGCATGTAACTTTCTTGTGTTGTTAACTAAAAATGTAAAAAGGCTCAACATTGACCTCAGCATCATTAGACGGAATTACATCCTTCATAACGTCAGAAATAATATTGTTACAAAAGTAAATCCTAAATCCTGCGTGGCTGCCTGCCTGTCTGACAGTATAAGTTTTGAATCCATTGTACGATATATTAAAAACGTTCCTCATGTTTTCTATCGTCTATTTGCGTATTTAAATGTCTAAATCGGAAAAAGAGGGCCATTCGTTTCAGGGATT
>JAHWFP010050250.1:0-11026 GCA_023313725.1 Lithobius niger | reverse complement strand
ACCCGTAAAATTTGCATCTATTTCCAATCCAAAGATATTGAAAGTTTAGATTATTCCGTTAAGAATCTTCCTAGTAGAAGTCCTTCCAAGAAATCCCCAAAATTGGTCATGATACTGCAACCTCCCGGCTCCGCCCATTTGTCAATAGGGGGCTCGTAATGCGCATAGATCTGACTATTGGCACAGCATTTTTCCTTGAAATAATATGCGAGCCATTCATCACAATCACATTCTTTGACTAACTTAATTTTGCCATTCCCCCAGCCTGGGCCAGCTGAAAATTGTTTCTTTTGCCTAGGAAATTATATATAACCTGTGAATTTTTGCATTCGTTCCTTGCAATACTGTGTTTCCCTGGTGGTTTTTTGGTTACTTTAAGTCGCCAGCTGCGTAGTCCTCTGTAAAAGCGCTTTCACGTGAAAGGCAGGTATCATTTTTCCTCTCGGTGTTGGGAGAAATCCGTCTTGAATGATTGATAGAGCTTTGTGGTTGTGTCGTAATTTTTCCCAGGTGGGGAAGAAATGACGTAGTCGTGCTCCCACCGAAAAGCTGCTCAGACGTGTGGTGTCATTGGTCTATCCGGGATGAGCCCCTTGCCCCTGGTGAGGCGTAACGGCTTCTTCTGTCGGGAGTGGTGCTTCTGTTGTTTCGTCCTTTCGTGTTGTTGGTTGGCTTGGAGCGAAGGGCTGGTTGTTTTCGGAGCGACAATACTCGTTAGCGTTGGTCTGATACTTTTTGGCAGTTGTCATTGGTATTTTGGTGCGAAAAGGGCCTTGTGGACTTGTAATGGGCTTTTGTTGAGAATTTTGTTTGTTTGGCTTTGGCTTCCTGGAGACATCAAGATGCGGGGCCAGGCCTGAGAAGCCCACGAAAGAGGGTATCAGATTCGTGGATCGGCAAATTACGCGACTGGTACTTGGTTGAGTCATTCAGTTTCAAAGTCGCGTTGAGGGGGATGTCCCTTAAGATAAAGTGATGGTGTGTGGCAAAGAAGGCTTCCTGAAAAAGTTGCGAGATCAGCGTTGACAAGTGCTTGACTTAGGTGGGGGTCGGGCTTGATGAAAGCTTTTCGCACAAGGCGTTTACTGTGTTCAGAACCCGTCTTGAGAAGTGGTGCAGAGGCCAAGCCGAAAGCATTTGTCATTGTCGAAAAGGACGTGTGCAGCGATTTCCGCTTTCCGCATGGTTGCAATGTCGCCGAAAGGTCTGAAGGACGATGATTCCCGGCCCAGTCTGGACGGCAGCGACTCCTTGTAGAGTTCTAGATGCTCTCCTTTCCCTAAGATGGCACCACCATTGTGGAGTAAGCAAGTGAGCAGCGTGGTGGATTGGCCAAGAAGGGAGCGGGGCTTGAAACTTCCGGTCACGTAGTGCAAAAACAAAGCCAGTTGTTAAACTACAATTGATGACAGGAGCATCTAAAGACTGGAAAGTTTGTGAAGAATACAATCAGGTACCGTGTTTTCCACGGTCTTGAGGAGGTCCAAAACAGGAATGGAAGGTTGTCATCGGCGGCATCATCTGGCATATGTATGCGGCGATCAGGAGGTTTTTCGTTGAGCGGTGCAGGAGGCGGCATCGGGTTCATTCGTTGTTGTAGAACCGATGTGGAGTCACGAATGCTTTCGCTGTCATCCTGGTCCGTGAGGGGTTCAGTTGAACGTCGGGCAGCAGAAACTTCAGTTCGACGAAAAACCTCATCAGCGGTAGTCGAAGAGGAGCGATGCCTTTTTGTTCCATGTCGGGTGGCTGAAACAGAATGCTTGTTGCTGTTTTCGCTTGAAGTCATTGCAACCCAGTCTTTCGTGTAATTGTCTCCTTTGACGTGGCAGAAGGAGGAGGGTCGGTAAATATGCGATGGCAAAAGTCATGGAGAGCATGGTCCACTAACCGGTTGATTTCGCTGCAGGAAACCGACCTGTGGGCCTGGCGGGACGAAAGAAAAAGAGGTCCAAAGGAGATAGAGACAAGTGCTTTTCGTGAAAGGACCCAAGAGACGAGGCACGTCCAAACTTCCACTTCAGTTGAACATATACACGAGGAGCTACTCCTCTTCTAACGCAGACCAGCTGTGAGAATGATGTAACTTTGATAGCTTGGTTCGGTGAGGTTGCGGCAGTGTTGATGGTATTGAGATATCCGATGAAAGTGGCTGTGGGTCAGGATGGGCGAGTGCCAAGTCATGAGTCGAAGGATGCAAAAGGGCAGTTGGGTCCGAAAAGCCGGCAGCGACATTGGAGTGAGTCGCAGGCACGTTGAAGGGCAGAGGAGAGATCGTTCGGGTAGGGAATACTTCTGGGCTTCTTTCGTGGCTTTGGGCATGATGGAGACGGCTGGGCTCTTCGTAGTGGCGGAACTGCAGGCGACGAAAACTTACGATCTTTGGAGGACGAAAAGGGGGAAACAAAGTGGCATGGTGACACGCTGGAGGAAATATGACCTACCTTTTGCGCGAAAGCACTTTTATAGAGCACTGTGCCGCTCATGCGCAGCTGGGTGCTACAAGAAACCGTAAAACCTCCAGGGAAACACGGTATTGCGACGAACGAATGCAAAAATTCGCAGGTTACGTCATGTTTTCCAATCGGCAACAAGAAAGAGAAGTAACGCCTCTTAGTTAATACCTAGTAGGACACTATCATGGCAGGGGCTAAACTGTTAAAATCTGTTCCCCAAGACGGCAGGATGGATCAGAGAGATCGCATCACGTTGAACAAATGCGTATGGGCAAATGGGCAAAGTAGAATCCGTCCTTTATATAGTGGGATACATGGCAAAATGTGCCGGGTGGGTAGGTGGTTTTATTTATTATTTTGTAAGTTTGTCAAGCATAGGCTAATGTAAAAAATACTGAACCGTTGAATAAAATGGTTTATTATTTTTTGTGTATAATTTGTAAACCATGATTACATTAAAACGAATGTCAAGGTCAGAGGTTAGTTGCCCGATATGACCGATAACTGCAAAGGTGAACCCGACTTAGTCCCTAGTGTGATATCTACCAGGCTAAGTGTGGCTCCGAGTAAAAAAGGGGAAAACTGAGTTAAGGTGGTTTGCCAGCTCAAGAAAGGAGGAATATGAAGAATCACGAGGTTTGTCCCTCCATACTATTTCTTTCCAGATCTTTAAGCTTCTAAAACCAGTCAAGTTTAAAATTTAGCCTGTTTATGAGAATTGGTTTGTCAGGTGATTTGAGGTTAAAAGAAAACAAAAAAAAACGAAATTTTGCCAGCCCACCTGTCTGGCCGGCTGAAAATTGTTTCTGTGGCCTAGTAGGAAATATACAATACCTGAAAATGTATAGCATTCTTCCCTGAAGCATGCTTCTCTCACTGGAGTTTTAAAGCTGTTTAGAGACTGCCAGCTGCGTAACCCATCCTGCGCATGCATGAGGGTCCTCTATAAAAGCATTCGGGCGAGACTGGCCCGGCATCTTTTCCCTCTCGATTTGTCAAGTGGACACTCGACGACGGGAGGCAGGGTGGGTTCAGGTATTGTATATTTGCTACTAGGCAACAAACAATTTTCAGCCGGCCAGGCAGGAGGGCCGGAAAAATTTCGTTTCTATTGCCGTTCGGAAATATACAATACCTGAAAATTTGTAGTATTTCAGTAGACCTCATCAACTTGGGTGGTGGGCACCCTTGACAAGGACCCTAGGGTTACGAGCTGGCTTCCCCCAAAAAGATTACACTTCGCACTTTTATGAAACAGAAAATCTGCAATATGGGTTAATCTATGGAAGTGGTTGTCCGAGATGGAAGATGAGTCATGCTTCTTGTCGGTATCTGTTTCAGTGCTTAAGGAGGATTGGATAACATGTCTGGCAGTGATGATGGGTCTCGGACGATGCAATCCGATTTCTTGAGTTTGTCTCTCTTGAGTGATGGTTCTGTTGACTGTCTTCATTGTGAGGCTGCAGGTGAATTGTTGGGGATGCCGATGTCACTAGTGGAAGGTTCAGGATGCCGCACGTCTTGAGTTCATGTGTTGTGCCACTAGTGTTGTTGTCAGTGCGAGTGATGCGCTGCGGTCAGCGGGAGCATGGTGGGCGACAGACTTGAACTGAGTTGTTTTGAGTCTGTGAAGGTGATCCTTAATCCATTCTTGAGAGGGGTGGGAAGAGTGACTGGTTACGACTTCTGGGAGTTTGTAGATATCCGTTGGTTGATGTGGCAGTCCTGTGTGAAGTTTGCAGGTGAGGTCCACTGGCAAGATTGAATTTTGCTGCAGCGAGGACTGTATGTCAGTGTGTTCAAAAAATGTGGGTCAGGAAAATGCGGAGGATGGTATGCAGGGGTTCGAAACATGGTCCCATGAGGCAGGAGAGAAGTGTGGATGGGTCCCAGTCTGGAAAGGAACATTGTGTGGATGGGCGATCGACCACGATTGCTTGATGAGGGGTGAGAAGCACTGGTCGTCTTGGAGATGTGTTGCATTTCCGATTTGAAGGACAGAGAAATGGGAAGGTCCATGATAGGTGTGAAGGGACCTCTTATTTTGATGAAACCAGCGTGTCCTGTGGCTGTCATGGATTGTGATGATTGGTGCGCGAGTTGCTTTGCTTGAAATTCTGGGTGTTTCATTTTCAATTTTTCCTTCTTTGACTCAATCTCTGCGTCTATTGAGCAATTGAATGTAGGCTTGCAGGGCTGTGCCGGGTTCAAAAGAGCAGTGTCATGTTTGTAAGATTGACAAAGTTCCTGATTGAAGATCTTGAGTACGACATGTTGTGGATTGGTGGACATGCTTTCTGGATGTCTTGAAATGATGACATTTGTCGTGAGTGAACGATACGACCGTTAATCTTGGAAGAAGGATGGTGGGTGAGCTTTAAATCAAAATCGTCACAAAACTGTAATGTTGGAGAGTTTCTGACGACTGGCATTTATCTGGATTGCTCTGTTGTCCTCGGTGAAGGGAAGCTGACGAAGGAAATGACGAGAGTTGGTGGTTTCATTGGTAAGGACCAACTGTTGTAAAAAGATGGGTGTCAGGAAGTTGCAATGATAGTTGGCTTCAGATCGGTGGAAGGGTTGGGACTGCGATCGGTAGTTGGCGAAGGACAGGATGGCAGTGGAGCTGTTGAGCAGTAGTCAGGCTGTGGCTGTGTTGGGAAAGGTTTCTCAATCGTGTGGAGCCGAGCTGTAGACGTATGAAAGTGAAGGATAGCTGGCTGAAACGACTTGCGGCAGGAAACTGAGGGTAGTCGATGAGGTCAACAGGCAGCGTCGGATGATCAGCTGCAGAGTTGTGACTGTAGTCAGCCAGGGGCTTTAGGCAGAGCAGGAAGACGGTCCTAGGAAACTGATGGTGTCTTGCTGAAGCTGGAAACTGGAATGGATGTCGGCCACGGACAGCAAGTAGTGAAGGATGACAGCCACGAAGAACTAAGGCCAAAAAGAGCTGCATCGAATGCCGTCCAGGGATAGCAGGCAGCGAAGGATGGAAGTTTTAATGGACTGCTGTTTTTGTCCACTAGGACAGCAGGTGGTGAAGGACGACTGTGTGTTGGAGTGCAGAAAATGGTTGACAGGGAGTTGCAGGCCGCAAAGATGAAAGTTGGTAAGGGACAGCAGGCAGCGAAAAATGACGGTCCGAAGCAGCTGTAATGATTGTCAGAGTGGGACAGCTGATCGGTGAGAGGTGTTTGCTTCCTGTCAATTTCGACGTGTAAGTTTCACCTCGTCGATCTGTGGTGTTGACACCACATGATGGGTTCCTAAGGGCCTGAGCCGAGTTCCCACTGAGACAGTCTTTTGGCAGGTTTATCTGTAACGGAAGGGTGATACTTTATGTTCTGAATTAGCTGTGATGATGGCTAGTGAGGTACAGCAGGCTGAAGTGGACGCAACTGTAGTTTATGATGCAAAGGGGTATCGGACGGTTGATGGCGTCCTTTTTTGGTTGGTTTGGATGGACAATGGAAAAATGGTGTGGCAATCCGTAATTTGGATCCATGTAAGAGATGGTGACGCTCTTTCCTGCTGAATCGGAAGATCTTTGATGCCTGTCGAGAGGATGGCAGAGAATTTGTAACCCAGTCCAGAAAGTGTGAATGACAGTTGGATGATGACGGCGTGTTAAGTGGGGAGGTTAAGCAATGTTGAGAAACTCTGATACGGTTGGTGGGTGCATGTTCTTGACTTGCAGACTGTAGGAGGAACGTTGTGTGACGGATGGTCCTAGATCATAATGATTCAGGATAGACCAGCTAAAGGCAAAGAGGGTGAAGGACGAAGGTTCCTTCCAAGTTTCTATAAATCCTGGCTTGGTATAGTCCGGTTAACGAAGGATGTCATATCCGAGGACAGGAACTTTGATGAGGATGAAGAAAACACGTGATGGCTTTGAGATGAGAGATTGTGAAGACAAGGGCGAGTTTGGATGAGGAGACTTGGTCTTGTGTTGACAATCATGGATGACATCCGTGAATCCATGTTCTTGATGTTACACAGGGAAGAATCGTGCGTGACGAGTTCACTGGTGTTCCGTTGAGTTTTGGCGTGGTCCAGTCTGCTTGAGCGAGGGATGGTATATCCGAGGACGGGGACAGGCTTGGATAAGGATCAAGAAGCAACGGATGGTTTGAGGCTTGTAAGAAAATTAATCGGGATTTTTCGTCGACCATGAGTTGTTGCGTTCTGACTTTAGAGTCGTTTAAAAACGGATGCGGAAGCAAGATTACTGTGGGGTGTGTCAATGTCAGTTTCATGCTGTGAACAGCTATCTTTTCCTGCCCGAAGCTTGGTGTTGATTGTGAGATGACAAGGAATATGTAGCTCAATCCAGAGTGAAAGAATGACAAGGGATGATGAAGGCTATTACTGAATGGATGGCTTGGTCTTGTTTTTGAAATGACGGACAGCATGATCCAAAAATGCGAGTGCTTGACCTGAGGACAGTGGCAGATCGTGTTAAGGGTAGTCCACACCATTGATGAGTAGATACGACTGAAAGCCTTCAGGATGAAGGAACGGCCATCTTGGATAGCAGTCCGAAAATTGAAAACTCGGATGGGAATGGCGAAACATGGTAAAGGTATAAAAAGTTGGTTGGCTAATTTTGAGTGAAAGAATGGTTGTATGCTGATGAGGTGGTTTGTTGGTTGTTGACTTGTACATGAATTACCGTATAGCACGGTCCATTATGGCATGGGCTTGAGATGAGGACAAAGGTGATGCTTGTGCCCGAGTTCGTGGATGAGCATGCTGGTAAACCAAGTGGAATATCTGACAGAGATTGATGCGTCTTCAAAGAGGCAATCTGTGAGAATGCTTTTTCTTGGCCTTCTTAATTGAAGAAAAAACTGGTAGCCATCGATGGGCGACGGACAGCGAGGCGATGGAGCGGCCATTTTGGATGCTGGATAAGTCGTCATTTCACGGGAACAGTCCATGGTATAATCCGCTTGAGCGTGCGTTCGCTGTCCAAGAACTTGAAAACGAGGACTGCATGAAATGAGGACGAACAGGAGAATAAACGGACTGTTGCTCGAAGACAGGACAGAAACGATGAGGACGAGTTGGTAATCCAGTCTTCAGTGTACGAATGGCTGTGTGATGATAATGTACTTGAATTGTCGTATGGCACGATCCATTAAGGCGTGTACTTGAGATGAGGACAGAGGCAGAACCTTGTTGAGAGAAGGACAGTCAGAGTTCTTGGATGAACCTGATGACAATTCGAGAGAAAATTCGGACAGATCGATGCGACAACAATTTTCGGATCGGCGGGCAACAAACTGCGAGGTGATGGTGCGGCCATCTTGTTTGCAGAATCAGTCGTCGTTTCTTTGGATCGGGCCATGATGTAGTCCGCTTGAGCATGTGCTGGCTGTCTGCGATCTTGAAATTCGGACAGCTGAAATCAGGACTGGGACAGAGCAAAGGAACGACTGTTGCTTGAAGACAGGACGGTGATGTGAGGAGAAAAGCGAAGGTAGACGTTTTCTGGCTACCGCTGGAGGGAAAAGATGGCAGGCCGGCCTCGCCCAAATGCTTTTGTAGAGGATCCTCGCGCATGTGCAGGACTGGTTACGCAGCTGTCAGTCTCTAAACAGCTTTAAAACTCCAGCGAGAGCAGCATACTTCAGGGTATGACAGTTTGAATCTAGGAATAAAGCCGCAGAAAAAAGGCCTGGAAAAAAGTCAGTAAAAGAAGCCAGAGTCAAAAAAGCTGCAGAAAAAAAGTTCTCTGGTGAAATACGACCCAGGGTAACTGACCTAAAACTTGACCTAACATGTAACAAAAACACGAAAAACTACAACAAAATATAGACAAAACAATTCGGCTTTTTCCTTAAGCTGTTTTCCCACCGCTTTTCTTCTTCGGTTGTTTCTTCCAGGCTAATTGTTTGTTCATGTTTTTTTTTTTTTTTTGCCATGTACCTTCAGTTCAAACTGATTAAACGTTTTCGATTACAGCAGATTCTAAGGATGTAAACATATTTTTGCAACATTTGTGGTTACATTTAATTCAAGTAAAAGAAAAGTCGTGTGCTGGTTTTCGGGATATAGCCCCGCCTAACACTGGCTGGTTTAAGTGCACTTGGATGCGATTTGTTTTTTAGTAAGATTTCTCGTAGTCTAGATTATTTACGAATCTGGAACTCTTTGCACAGACACAGCCAAAAAAAATGGGAGAACAAAATTGGAGTTTGCACACTATAAAACCAAGTGGCTTAAAATAAACATGTTTCAGACAGACATAGAAAAAAGGGTGTGCGTGCAAGTTTTAGCTGAAAACTGCACACATATGTTTTACAAAATTCGATGGGTTCCACAGACTTTCACACTATTCAGATATACTTTAACTTTTTGTCCCATGAAGAACGACAGTGGATTATTTCCCTTCATCTCCCACCCGACAGCTCCGTCATCCCCCCCCCCCCCTCAAAACTTTTTTTACACATACGCAAAAAAAGCAATTGAGCAAGTCATGGCCCAGTCCTAAGGACGTGGGGTTATACGAGGCTGTCGGAATGGGAAAGGGTGCCGAAAATCCTGCCCATCTCAAAACTAATATGAAAAAAACAACAATCGTAATCCTTTAAATGCAGTTATTTTCGTAAGATCAGACTTTTTGTGTACCCTACGTAGGGGGGTGTGTCGGTAGATAATTCAATCTACTCTTTAAAAAACAGCGAAAGGAGTGAGGTGCTAAATGAGCATGTCCGCCGTGTCCCCGGAAACCTTACAGATGTTCCCCGACAAACATTTTACTATTCCGGGGGGGGGGGGGGGGCACGCTGTAAGTGTCACAATGCGCGTACATCTTAGCAAATGGTTCCCTGCCCGACAAGGGCCGGATTAAAACTCGTAGAGGCCTGGTGCTTAAGATTTATTGTGGCCTTATTTCCCCCTCCCACCAAAAAAGGAGTTTTCTTTTTTTGAACAATAATAATTTCTTCCTGTAACAGTAAAAACAAAACAAAAATGTATTTTAAATAGTACCGTTTCGTAACCGTGAGGCACCCTTGAGGCTCTTTTCGGCATGTGGCCTGGTGCTTCAGCACCCAAAGCACCCCCTTATTCCGGCCCCGTGCCCCACAAATTCCGAGACGAGGCAACTAACCTAACCTAATAATGCCCCAAACATTGTTCCTTGCATGAAACGCATTCCCCACCTGGTGAAATTCAGTCGAAGTTGCTTAACTACCTTATTTGACCTAATCTGTAACACCACACTAGAATCCTCACTTGTTTTGGATTTTATTTTTTCTGTGAATTTCACGTAAAAGTTAGGGATAGGCCAATTACCACTTTTCAATGTGAGTGTAACGTTTTAACGAAAATAAACAAATTGCTTATTAGATTGTGTAAACGAAAATGCTTACGTTTAAAATGTGTTGCAAACATCTCTGTACTGAGAGAAATGAAAGGGCAGCGAGTATAAACAAACGCCGATCGTAGCATCCGGGGACGGCAGTAAAGACTAGTGTGCAGCCATCTACACTAAAAAGATCACTAAAAAATGTTAAAACTTTTTTGTCTAGGTGGCTGCACACGTCTTCACTGCAGTCCCGAACGCTACGACAGACTTTTGTTTACAACGCAACATGTGTTTTAAGCGTGTGTTTGAATATTAGGGCTAAACACATTTGACGTTCAACACTACAAAACCGTTACCTTTCTGTCTAAATCTGTCTAAAACGTGTTTAGCATATTTTAAAACAACCGTATTTACACTGCGTAAATTCTTCTCCAGTGGCGATTTTTTGGTAGTCTATTCAAGTGGGAGAGTGCGTGGCACACCAATAACAGACGGTTACCTCTTCATTACGGGAACGAAAACGATCTTGGTAGTTGTAGACTGTAGTTTGAAGCTAGCCATTCGATGGCATCGCTGTATCCTTGATGCCTTGCAAACCAGACGAAATCTTGGCCAGGTAAAAGTACATTCGGCCTCTGATTGGCTGGTGTGCAACCAAGCTGCCATTGGTGGAAAAAAAACGAAACCGAAACTCCCCACCGGTAATGATAGGTTGCTAGTCGAGGCGCTTTTTTTTTAATACGTATTACGGCCGCAAGAGGACAACGTGCATGGCCCGTAAGCAAGCGACGAGTGCCGGAATCCATTCAAACACAAAAATGATGGTGACTCCCACGTCCTAATAATGCGCTCCTGGTGTTACTAACTAGCTAGCTCTAGTCCGCTCATCCCCATGTTAAATCCCATAGGGTGATTATTCATCGATTCCCAGATAACGGGAAGGCTTCCAGCTATGAAATTGGACGAATAGGTGCACTACAATACGAACTGCGTACGTTTTATGGTTTGGAGCCTTGGGGCGTAACAGGGATGGCGTGGGAGGGCGCGTAACTACGAAAATGTTGTTATAACCATTGTTAGTATTGTCGGCATCGTCTCTCATTGGACGGCCAAAGTTCCGACAATGAGAACGTGAATACTGACGTGCGTGCTTAGACACACACTATTGTATCACGATAAATCTAAACAACGTTGCAAAGAAATTGTTTCACGTCCAATTCACCAAGTGTAAAAACAAAGCAAAATAAACAAA
>JAHWFP010050243.1:0-36742 GCA_023313725.1 Lithobius niger | reverse complement strand
TTAGACCCTTACTTTTAACTTTTAACGATACGTTTTTGTTTATTAATCCGTATTACTTTGAGAATTGTAATAAATAGGTGTGGTGGTGGGTGAGGGGTGGGGTATGTGTGACACCTTTATAATTAATTTGTTGTTTGGTTTGTTGCGCCGCTTTTAAGCTCGGTAAATTGCTATGCTCCTTACTAACCTGGCTATCGCAAGTGTTAACAATAGAAACAAATCCTTTAATCTTCAGTCTATGTCTTGCAGCTGGCGTTTGCTAAATGGCATTGTTGCATAATAACAATGTTTAAAACAATGTAAAACAATCAATCTGGTCGTTTAGAGCTCCGTAACCCCTGAACCACTTGACCAATTAGAAAAGGCCTTATGGAAAGGGCACATCTACGGAGCAATACCTGTAAAATGAGCTAAGAACCAGCTTTACACGACAAATAGTTTGACCTGTAGAGAGGACAGACGAAAGTATCCCCAGAACAACAACAACAAGAAGCAGAACAAGAAGTTGTCTATTTGGCCCCTCTCTGTATCTCGGGTTTGGCTGGACTGAATTTCACAATTTTTGGACTGTAGACAGGCCTTGACTAGTCAAGGCTAGATTCCAAATTTGGTTTATAATTTTTTAATTTTGACGGAGTTATAAGCTCTCAAAGTTGAAAGTTTAACACAGAGATCCTAGGTCGACCCCTACTAACACTGGCTATCGCCAGTGTTAATATATAGATGCAGCGCCCCTTTATTATCCATCAGCCCACCTTATTTTCAGAGTATCCTAATCGTAGGTCTATTTTTTTTTTTTTGGGGGGGGGGGGACAGACAAAATCTACGTAATCTCAGGTGGCAGAAATATAAATCCGCTTCTACCAGTGAGCCAGTGACACAAATTATTATTGTCAGTTGCTCCCTGTTCAGCATAAAACTGTCATTTATTCTTTAATGGAAGTAATATGATTCATGAAGCTAATAAAATGTGCGGGCATTCTTTAATATGAAAGCGGGAATTCTTTAATATGAATGCGGGCATTCTTTAATATGAATGCCCATGGTTTTCCCGCCTTTGGAAATAAAGGGTGGGCATTCGAAACAACAATGCGTTTTGCATTAGGCAATTGTTGCGACCGGGCTGGATGTCGCTCAAAGTGGCATCAGCGCCGGGAAAAAATAATAAATGTAAAATCAGAAAATAATCACATACCGAACGTGACTTTCTGTGTTGTGAATGACGGCACAATACTTTATCGTGCGCGTGACGTATCTTGAGTCCCGCAAGTATTTTGTGAGTGGCTACGTTTTCCTGGATGGGGTGGCTTTAATCGATGGCCGCCATTGTTTTTGTAACAATCTTGGATATCAACAAGGCACTCTGTTACTGAAAACGTAACAATCGATTATCTGTGTTCGTTCTGCGGAGAATTCAACATAGGCCTAACCCGTATCATACGTTTTCTTTTATCGCATACTGAACTACACTCATTTACTTGCATTGATTGACACATGAAAGGCTCGGATCACATACGTGGACTCGCTTGTAGAGGCAGTCCCTACGCTTCACTGCATGACTGTTAAAACATTCAGGGTAGGCATTGTTGCTATTTTGTTTTCCTCGTAACTATTGTAATAATTATGCTCCGATTTGCAATATGTTTTCGTAGTTTGTCATGTTTAATGCTCACGTACAACTTTGTAATTCACTTTTGTGCTGTATCTTGTGCCGTTTGGAAGATAGAATATGGATGACCTTCATTGGTATTTTCAAGGTCATTGAAAATGTCTTCATTGGCTTCACCACATCTGACTGCATTACAAATGTCTCATCAGAATTAACATACGACTGCTATAACAACAGTTATTTTCGTGTGATCAGGCTTTTGCCTCACCCGGTATATTCTAGGTCGTGGTAGGAACTGAAAATGTGTTTGCTGACTTGGTCCTTTTGTTGGTTTGGGGGTTGTAGGTGTCAGGACATATGCGTGGGAGGGCTTTGAAATTCGCCAGCAGGGAATTTAAATTTCGTTTCTTTTCCAAGTTGCAACCAAAGATTTCAACCAACAATGGCTTGAACAATCAACACTGGTCCTTAGATGATTGTAAAAGTCAGGACGAACTAAAACCTGAACTGTAACGAAGGACAAAATAAGGAAACATTAACGTTGCCGTGTATTGCGTCAGAATAAAGGGATGCACGTTAGATGCTGGTTACGCAACAATACGAGCATCCATGAGCAAGCGTGGTTTTTGCTAATAACCCAAAAAGAAAGGTAGAGCGGATGGTGCGCTGACTTTTTGTATGTTCGTAGTCCTAAGTTACATGCGTCTATCAACTGCAAGCAACTAAAAACGTAGCTTGTCATGCCGAGATTAAGTCCTAATGCTGCTGAAATCTTGAAAAAGGAGAAGAATAGAATACAATAGACGTTGTCGGCCTTTTTTTGCCTCTGGAGGGAGGAAACCGGATACCCGGAGGAAACTCTCGTGCAACGGGGGGAAAGCAACCGGAGAAAAACCCGTACTTATACACTTCCCTTCCCAGGATCGAACCCGGGTCTGTAGGAAGCCAGAGATGTAGAGCTGGGACCAGGACGCCTATATAACTAACGCCCCAGTGCTCGCAGCTACCCGTGCACCCTGAGGGGGAAGGTAAGGGTATGGGTAAGAAAGAAAACGACTAAAGGGCATGCGCTGATTGAGTGAGCGAAGCGAACGAAGTCAGCGATTGTTAGCCAGTGTCTGCAAAATGGGAGTGAAGAAACGTAAGCATGTGAAGAATGCTCGTACAAGAAACTAAGCCATGTCAGTTTGGCTAATCAAACGGCTAATTGGCAATGGTAAATTTGAAAATTATCAATGTGAAAATTTATAGCTATCAAATTCCTCCAGAAAAATGGTACAAATGAAGATAAGACGGTGTAACCTTTTGTACGTTCACAATCCTATGAAAGTTGTGATATCCACCCTAAACCAAAACTGGTAGAAAAACCCGCCAAGTTTCCAAAACGATCGGCCTTTGAAGGTAGTGATATCATTCCACCAAGGAAAGGCCGCCAAGGTATATCCTATTAGCCAAGTTAATCTGACCGAATAATACTTTGGACTACCGCTAGTAGCAATAGTTTTCTTCTAGTTTTCATTTAACTTTCGAACTATTTGTATGTGCGATTAACTTGGCTAATAGGATTAACCTTGGCGGCCTTTCCCCAGTGGAATGACATCACTACCTTCAAAGGCCGATCGTTTTGGAACCTTGGCGTGTTTTTCTACCAGTTTTGGTTTTGGGTGGATTCAAATTAACCTTGTGAGTGAGCGAAACGAACCAACAACAGCGTTTGGTAGCCAGTACGTTCAAATTTGCGATTGAACAAACTTAAGCCCGTGAAACAAGCACAAACAATAAACCACAACCGTGCCACTTTGACTCAACTATAACGGCAAATTGGGCATTAGCAAATGTCGAAATTATGAATGACAACATCAACAGACATGAAATACCTCCGGACAAAACAGGTAAAGGTGATGATTAGGCCGTGAAATTCTCTGTACATTTACTGTCAAGCCTAAGCAAGTTCTGACCGTGTCAATTTCACTGGCGTAACGGCTAATTCTGCCACGGCAAATGTAAAAATTATGAATGACCAAATTTATAGACATAAAATTCTTCCAGACAGAAAAGGTAGAGGGGACGATTAACCCGTCTGATCCTTCGTTCGTTCACAGTCCTATGAAAGGTGTGATATCCACCCAAAACCAAAACTGGTATAAGAGAATCCGCCAAGTTTCAAAAAAGGGTCGGCCTTTCAAAGTAGTGATATCATTAAACCAGGGAAAGGCTGCTAAGGTTAATCCTGTTAACCAAGTTAATCGCACCAAATAATACTTTGGACGTTAAATGTAAACTTGAAGATTGCTACCGCTAGTAGCAATCTTCTAGTTTTCATTTAACTTTCGAACTATTAGTATGTGCGATTAACTTGGCTAATAAGATTAACCTTGGCGGCCTTTCCCTGGTGGAATGATATCACTACCTTCAAAGGCCGACCATTTTTGGAAACTTGGCGGGTTTTTCTACCAGTTTTGGTTTTGGGTGGATACTGACTACTGATTACTGACTACTGACTACTAATTCCGCTCATATAAAATAAATAATGCGAGAGATACAAATGAAATTTGGTATTCAACACTCTTAACTCCAATATGTGCCTTTTGTGGTTTGACGTTTGGGGAGGCATTAAATAAAAAGATTGCAATCATTTGTAATGCTATTTTTCTGTATGTTGAAAAAACGCCACCAGTAATCAAAATAAGCATTACTCGTTATAAATAAAAACATTTTTTGCAATTGCAAATGGTCAAGCAAGGATCGGGGAATCACTGACAGCCTGCCAAATCTAAAAAAAAAAAGATAAAAGAAAGTAAATTTCAAACGATTTAAAAGCGAGTGCACCCCGATTGGAGGGTATGTCAATGACTAAAAAGACATGTGGGATAGAGAGTCACATGTCAAGTTTAGGGGTAGGAACGTTGCATGAATTTCTGGAGATTTATGCGGGTTAAACGTTTCCGGAATGCCTCTACAGAACAACACGTGACCACCTCTTCGGGTAGGGAATTCTAGACGCCAATCACCCTAATGGAAAAAAGTTTCGGCAGCAGTCCAAGTGAGACGCCTGAATTGAAAGTTTCAGAGAATGTCCTCTGGTGCCAGTTACATTTGAAAAATCGAAGAATGGGAGGTCAATAGACCATGAACAATCTGGAAAGTGAGGATCAGATCGGCTCTCAATCTCCGAAGTTCGAGTGAGTCATGCTTTAACAATTTCAGGCGTTGACCATATGTCTGTCGCGGAGGCCTTGAAGGGACTTAGTATACCGTCTCCGAACTACTTTTATCAAGTCAATGTCGCGAAGCAAATAAGGGGACCACACAGGGCTGGCGTACTCAAGAATCGGTCTAACATACACCTTAAAAGCCCATACCTTGACGTCCCTATTGCAGATAGAAAGCATTTTTTGATTAAAGCAGTACGTACATACGCAATGGCTGCAATTTTGCGACATTGCAGGATGAATTTTAACCTGACATATTTTCATGTTATATTATGCAGAATCTGATGCCACCTATTGATTTGTAATTATTTTCTTCGTTGGTTCTGTGTTGCACACGAGTTTACTCTGCAACACAGATTTACACTCTCACAACTTCGTTGCCATTGTAGCTATTGAAATGCTTTGGAGTGCAATAAACTTACTACTACTACTACTACTAAAATTTAAGGTTTTTAGAAAACCAGACACCGAAGTCTTTGGTTTCAGTTAAAGAAGGGAGAGGATGTCCATCAAGGTAAAATGAACATCTACCAGTCTGGTCTCCGACACGCATACTGTTACATTCAGTTGCCGAAATCGGCAACTGCCATTCTTTTGCCCAATTAATGACACAATTAATCTGTAATTTCAACAACTCAGTGTCAACTTCGCTGATAATTTCAGAATCTAGCTTCAAGTCGTCAGCAAACTTTGATTGGTTTGCCGAGGACGGCTTACAATTAAGGTCATTGATATAGATCACGAAAAGTAGCGGGCCCAAGACGGAACCCTGGGGTACACCACTTATTAGTCTAAACTGAGAAGATTTAGAGTCTCCGATCATTACACACTGTGATCTGTCATGTACAAATGTAGAAATCCACCTCAATAACTTGCCACCAAAGCCAAGTTTTTCAATTTTGAAGAGAAGCTTCGAGAGGGTTACAGACTCAAAAGCCTTTTTAAAATCAAAATAAATAATATCTGTTGCAGTACCGACGTCTAGACCACTCGTCCATCTATCAAGACATAACAATAGTTGGTGTGTCGTTGAGCGACCTGGCATAAAGCCAAATTAGTCCCTACCAATTAAATTGTTGGATTCAATAACAGTCATAATATTATCGCGGATGATAAATTCCGTTACGTTGCATGGAATCACCGTAAGCGCAATTGGGCGATAGTTTCCCGGATCTGATGCGCCTCCCTTGCGCCTCCCTTCTTGAAAACGGGTATCACAATCGCAGTCGTCCAGATCGACGGTAGCTTACCTTCAGCAAAGGATAGATTAAACAAGATTGCCAGGTGGTAACTAATTTCACTGCAAATTTGCTTATAAAAGAAATCGGAGAATTTATCTGGACCCACTGAATGGCTTTGTTTAAGTTTTTTTTTTATCACCTGTGAGATTATTTCAGGGGTAAACCTTATACATTCGTTTATAATAAAAACCGGGTGAACACATGGTAGTACGATAGGTAGTGAGTACTATTATCGGTAATTCCATTTGAAACAAACTGTGCGTTCAGAATTTCAGCCTTAATTGAATTATCGGTTACGTAGTGCCCGTTAGATTTGAGAGGGGGAAAAGTGTTATTAGTGTTAACGAGTAATAATGCAAACGAACTGCCAGAAATAATCGGAAACACATCATTATCGACAAAATAATCGCGCTACCTGTTTGTAGTATAAGGCGCATGGCTTCGCGCCACTAAGCTTTTAATAAATCTCACTACTAATTGTTGATGGTTGAATGCAAATCAGCAAACGCTTAAATTTATACTAGCTATATCCCCGGCGTAACATACGCCGGCTAGCTGGTTCCCGCATACCTGAGCGTAACACTGTAGTGGGCCCCGGTTTCCCCTATTGTGTGGTCTGAATATCCCCATCTCTGCTCCCTCTTTGAACCCCTGCTGATTTGCGTTATGGAAGTAAATGTTTATTTTCATTGGAGGGCATTTCTCTGTTCTGATACCCAACAGAACAAACCCAACAACGGCTGTGCATGCAGTGATTGTTACTCAACCAACTTTGAAACTCTTCCAAGTCGGCTCTTAAGAGCTAGCTTTATTAATGCAATATGTCGATTGTTATTATAGGCCATCTCTGTTTGTTTGCCTTGTCGGTCGCTCGCCCTCTTTCATTATACACCCTCTTTCATTGTAGTGCATAATAATGACGAATTTGCTTGCCCAACCTAAGCGTATTATATATTAATAAACAAAAACGGAACGTTAAATGTTTAGAGTAAGGATCTAAAAGTCAAAACCTAGAAGGAACACGGACAAGCTTTGACAGTCAGGGTCTAGGTGTAAAATTTTGTCAGTAAGAGGCTGGAAAGCGTTAGACCCTTACTACCCGGTGGTTAGATTAGTTCTAGTCTCTTCGGACTGAACGTGTGTATACGGTTGTAGCAGGTTTTCTTTGTTCTTAGAATATTGTTTTGGAACTTTAATAACACAATTTTCTTGTGAAGTTTGGCATTTTGTCTTTTGATGCTTTAGAATTTTTATTATATTTCGTAAACTTATGGTAGAGGATAATGCGGTCTGCTACGAATATGCTGGCATGTTACTAAATTGAAAAATAATTTTCAGCGTAAAGGAGGAAACGTATAACCATACTACCACTTGATCATCACATGGGTCATTGTAGGATGATTTCCAGTTTTTCGTGAAAATGTACGCTTTATTGCTGACCACCTGGTAGTAAGGGTCTAAAGCTTTCCAGCCTCTTACTGACAAAATTTTACACCTAGACCCTGACTGTCAAAGCTTGTCCGTGTTCCTTCTAGGTTTTGACTTTTAGATCCTTACTCTAAACATTTAACGTTCCGTTTTTGTTTATTAATTCGTGTTACTTTTAGAATTGCAGCTAAACTGTAAAACAGTGCAGTTGACGGTCAAAGCTGATAGTTTAACACAAGAGACCCTAGGCTGACCCTTACTAATCTGGTTATCGCCAATGGTAACAATAGAAACAAATCCTTTAATCTTCAGTCTATGTCTCGCAGGTGGCGTTTGCTAATTGGTATTGTTGCATAATCACAATGTTTAAAACAATGTAAAACAATCAATCTGGTGGTTTAGTGCTCCATAGCCCCTGAACCACTTGACCAATTAGAAAAGGCCTTATGAAAAGGGCACATCTACAGAGCAATACCTGTAAAATGAGCTAAGAACCAGCTTTATAGGATAAATGGTTTGACCTGTAGAGAGGACAGACGAAAGTATCCCCAGAACAACAACAACAACAAGCAGAACAAGAAGTTGTCTATTTGGCCCCTGTCTGCATCTCGGGTTTGGCTGGACCGAATTTTACAATTTTTGGACTGCAGACAGGCCTTTACTAGTCAAGGCTTGATTCCAAATTTGGTTTAAATGTGTTTACTTTTGACGGACATATAAGTTCTCAAAGTTGAGAGTTTAACACAGAGGTCCTAGGTCGACCCTTACTAACACTGGCTATCGCCAGTGTTAATATAGATAGATGATTGAAGTACTTACTGCAGCAAAACTAAAAAAAAAAATTAATATCTCCGTTCGTATTCAATATTTTTCGACCAAACTTGTTCAGATAGTAGATAACTGGGCAGTGGCTGAAGTAAGATGCCACCAAAAAAAAATTACAAAAGAAGTGATATCTAAAACAAAACCCACAAGGGTGAAAGAAATCAAAGTAGTGATATCAGAGCCAAAATGGCTGCCACCAAGTTGCTACATGGGTTGCCAAGCTTATCCCACTGACTATTACCTCACACGTTAAATCAATAAATAGTAGCAATGGTCAGGTTTTTGATTTAACCTTTTATGGGATTAGCTTGGCAACTAATGTAGCAACTAGGTGGCAGCCATTTTGGCTCTGATATCACTACTTTGATAGGCTGAAACTTGGTGGATTCTTTCACCCTTGTGGGTTTTGTTTTAGATTGTTTTATCTTGTTAGAATCACTATACTGAAGGGCAAAGTTCAACATGGGAAGGTGGCAGATGAATGATAAAAAAAAATAGCAAGTAGACTATACCGCACTTGCAGTTCATGAAGTCTTTCTCTAACATTTTCGAGCCTCCGTTGCTCTTCCACTTCGTCTATGAGGCTATAATAAACGTTGCTTCAAAGTTTCTAAACAGTTCAAACCAGATATAAAACTCCTCTGTGGCAGTACTTGCCACAAAAATTTCGGCTATCAGCCATTGTCAATAACAAGAAAACCAGATCAACCTGGCATTTAGGTAAAAGTTGCAATCAATTTACAAGTCGTTTGTTCTGAGCACCTCATCTAAGTTTTTCATAAAATTCTATGTTTCTTTTATTGCAGCGTCATAGAGAAAGAGCGAGGAAGACTAAAAAATTTAGAAGTACAGATTTTATGTACTCCAAGTGGGGTGTAATCTACTCGCCTCTTTTATTGTTCATAATTTAACTGCTGACATTATTGCAACTTACTTAAAGGTACATTCCTCCCAACACCATTTTTTTCGATCCTCCACATCAAGTATGGCCCCTAACTTCTATTTACTTACCGTTAGTCAATCCTTTGCTAAAAATCCGTTTTAAAACGTGGCGTGTAGTAGATTTTCTGGTAACTAACTTAACAGCATCCTGTGGTTATGTGATCCTTTGCACGCTTACTGCCTTGACGTTTCATCTGTGTGTGTGCATGTACTAATTTTTATTCGTTTGCTAATAATTACCATGAGATCAAAAATCTAAAAGACCAATCCGGTGAAAATTAAAATTATTTATGCCAATAGATCGACGAAGAAAAATTATAAGATACTAGCTTAAAAAATTATAAAGTGTGATGTTAAAATACGAAAATCTTTCCTGGTTGCGACGACACAATTTTTGCGTTCAGCTGTTTCGTCTACCACACCCAATACCAACTGAGATAGCAGCGGAGTTCCTCGCTGCGAGGGACGCAGCTACTATCTTAGTTGACCTTGCATTATTACACCCAGTCTCGCGAAACGGTGTGATGGTAACATGCGCGGAGGGCGATCTGCGCATGGCTGTTACAATTAAGGCAGGCGGAATGTACCTTTAAAATAATTGCTGATAAAAAGAACGTAAATGTCTTTTCATACGATTCAGTAGTTGTTTGATTCGGAATATCAAAAAAAAAAGAAAAAGAAAAAGACTGTAGATGATGGTTGAGTTATTTTAATGACTAACCCCTGCTTACTTTTCTTGTTACAGGACATCCAAAAATTCGGTTATTCATCTCACATGGAGGAATGCTCAGCCTGCAAGAGACGTTGTACCATGGCGTACCAGTAATAGGGATTCCACTTTATGGCGATCAACCAACCAATGTCATGAGAGTTACCGAACTTAAAATTGGAGAGATGATGGAATTCAACTTCAACATCACCGAAGATTTAGTGTATGACACCATCACGAAAGTTCTTAACGATAAAAGGTAAAGTACAAATCAAACCAAATAAATCACTGAGATGCATTAGTTAGGTTTAATGCAATAGGGCAGCGACACGACGTAGTATTATTGTGTATAACTCTATGGTGGAGCCAGTAACTGGGTTAGCTGCAAGGGGCACTGGAGGGCGAAAAGAAGATCGTCTTATTGAAGGCAATGCTATTAGACTGGATTTTTTAAGCCTATAGCGCGCGATTTTTGTTGTTGGCAAAAACAACCTTTTTTAAGCCTAAGAAATCCCCTCTCAAAGCACTGTCTTGACTAGAAATACCGTTGTTCTCCCTTACCTTTCAATGTAGTGCACCTTGTAGCTATGCCCTCCAGATGCTATCTCGTAGGCAGTATGACGTCACTTGACGCTGCTCTGTAGGTTTAATGCAATAGTTAGGTTTAATAGCAGCAGCTAGCAACTTACTTTTCCACTTTCACCGAAATAATACAGGCATTATGAAAACAAAAATTCCCCAACATTTTGTGTAAGAGAATTTACGTTTGGCATTTGAACCTGTAGATGGCATTAATATAGTTGAAGTGTGTAAAGATTTGGCCTCTCTACATTTTGATTTAGAACTAAATTAGTGCCAAGTTTACTTCTATGAGGAAATTACTTTTCCTTTCATGTTTGTGAAATAGGCATAATTTAAAGTATTAGCAGTAAAGGGTGATATTTTATTAAAAACTTTTAAAAATAAGTTGTGTCAATGGTAGCGGAATTACGAACTCTTTAAGAACAGTGTTACAATTCAATCACAGATGGTGCAATTTTTTAAGCTACCGTACAAAAAAGAAAAAAAAGAAATATTATAGCAAGAACGGGTTAATCCAATGTACAAATTAGGGCTCAATAATATTTGGATGTCCTACGCCTGGATCTGACGCATAGGCCATGTCAGTTGTGAAATCTCATGGGTAAAGCCTAAGACGATGTAGAAACGATGTAGGTTTACTTTTATTAACCTCCAAAACTGAGGTAATTAGTGGGATGAAGTGATACAGAAAAGAGTAGAGGCTGACTTCCCCCACACTCCCAACGAAGCACCGACACCAAATTGCAAGTATTTTGGCCTTTAATATACTATTACAGGCTCTTTAACCAGGCTTTCTCGTAGCTGCTAGGATAATCGTAAAAGATTTATGACACTCCTGGGATCTAGGAAAAAAACTAGTTTTTAGAGCCTGTAGTATATTAATAGGCGAAATACTTGCGATTTTGCTGTCACTGTGTCATTGGGAGTGTGGGGGAGGGAAGTCGACCACCGACTCTTTTCTGCACTTTCTTTTCTTAACCTATTCATCAGTGACTGTTGTTGTTAAGACGCACACTTAGCATTAGCCATTGCATCTCTTCAGCGACTACATTATGAACCTATTCATCTTGACAGCGATTAGAACACCATCTGCAATTAGATATTAGTAAGTGGACCATGAACATTAGAGTGTTCTAGGAAGTTTATTTTTTTTATGTTCTTTACTGCCCCAATTTTCCTTCTTTTGCCTTATAAGTTGTTCGTAAAATTGTTCGAGGCGGATCACTGGACTCATAGAAATGAATCCGAGTTGATAACTATCCAAATCTCGGATGTGGCAGCAGAACTTACCAAGTGCGGTCGTATAGATGTACTAGATTCATTTGCAGAGCACTGGGAATAAATCATATCGGTGATGGGACAACGAAAATTATTCCGAATTAAATGTTACAATGCAATGGGAAACGCGCGTATTGTAGCATCTGTCACTTGGCCAAGTAATTGTGATCTTTAGAACTCGATTAAATGCTAGGCATGTAACGAGTTCTTGAGATTACTATTACTTGGCCACGCGAAAGATGTTATAATACGTGTGTTTTCCATTGCATTGTAAAATTTAATTCGAAATATTTTTCGTAACGGCAACCTATTCACCCTACTGTATATGATCTCTGCCCAGTGCTCTGCAAACGAATCCAACACTGCTCTATGCGACCGCACCGGAAAAGTTCTGCTATACCACATCCGAGATTTGGTTGATTAGCAACTCGGGATAAATTTCTGTGAATCCAGTGTAACATCACTGCCTCCTGTCACCACTCTGCTTCCGAGCGCCCATCCAGAAACATGGTGTATCATTTGGTATGTTATATATTTTTTTAAATTTTAAAGTTTTAGGCCTTGACCATGCCTGAATGGTTTGTTTTTAGAGACTTGGTGACTCGGTAGATACTGCCATGATTTTTTAAAAATGTTTTAGTGTTTATTTTTACCTGAAGACGAGAGGTTGTCTTCCCGAAACGTAGTGTAGTTTTATTTGTGCACGAGACTGGCTGTTACTCTATCTTATCTGCAAAAAGTGCTGAAACTTCTCTATCTTATCTCAATCCAGTGTTGCTCCCCTTTCCAAAATACGTATGAACAATTTATGCTAAAGGTGAACGTATAACGAAGGTAAACTGGGGTGGAAAAAAAATTTTCAAAATAAATTTCCTAGAACACTTAACGGAGCTAAATTGGCTGAACACACTGAATTTAGCTTCCCGGGAGGGAGAATGGATAGTAGGGGGATTTATATTTTCATTACACTGGCCTGGAGCTCCACTTCGTATTTCTGAAGGGCTGTTGAACATGTATGTGTTCAACGTATGTTCCCTTTGGATTCATCTACACCGCGAGTCCAGTTGTTAAGCAACGAAATCATACACATCACGCTAAAAGCATGAAATTTGGTACTTAGGCGTTCTTAGCAGTGCAATTCAAACTAGCTGTGGAATCCTCAAAGCTATCTCCCCAACACCCAAGAAACCCCCAAGGCCCCACCCAGCACTCCATGTCTTCCCCAGCAACCCCCCCCCCCCCCCTTTCCGGGGTGAGGGTGATGACCAGCAAGTTCTTGTTGATCGTGCTAAATGCATGAGCTGTTGTACGCAAGTCATTCTTCATAATACCAGGAGGCGATGAAGCCTCCTATATGTTCATATATTTCCTAGTACAAACATGTTCAACAAATATTTTCATTTTTTCCTGGTAGTACTCGCCGACTCAGCCGTGGAACCGCCACAAAATTCCCCCCAAGGCCTTTCTGTGCCTCCATCTGGGCTCTGCCTGAGGCTTGACCAACAAATACTTGAAGCTAACAGAATAACGTTTGGTACACAATGACATTTGGCTGTTTTCAGGCATCTGAGGATAAATAACCGTGCGACATCAAAGGTTGAAACCTTTTCATAGGGAGGTTTTGGCCACCTGACAAAATTAGAAGTCGATTAGTGACACATGTTGTTGTTGGGGGGAAAAGTTGTAAATAACGTTGATTGGAGCGGAGCTCGTTGCGGTGTGACTCACTGGCGTGTCTTTCTAATAACATCACTCTAAATCTACTGGACCGAATTTGATGAAATATTGTATTCTAACCAAGTACAATTCGGGGAGGAATTTTTTTTCAGATTAAAAATTTGGTATATTTTGAGCTGGAAACTAAGTAAAGGCTATCGGAAATTGTTAGAAACCAACTGTTAGAAACAAATTGTTCAAAATCAATTGTTAGAAATCGGTTTTGGTAGGCTTATTATTTGTTGTTTTTGCGTTTAGGGAGCACGAACACAAATTGGGTTCTCCGCCCCATGATGATGAGAGGGTCATATTGGTTGGTTGATTTATAAGGAACTCAGACCTCTGCAGGCCATCAGCCCCATTAAAGAGAAACAAATAATACAAAATAGGAAGAAAAAAAAAAAGAACAGGAACAAAAACACTACCGACAGTCTAGGTCTTAACAAAAAATGTTTTCAAAGTGCGTTTGCATGTTTACGCATTTTCTGGCTTTGACTTTGTAACAAAATCCATTAAATAAAAATAATAATAATATAGAGACGATGCATGAGGCATCCACCCTCCCAAATTCCCGGGCAGCAGATGTTAAGTGGAAGAAATACCACCATTATAACAGTTTTGTTTTTTTGCCGCATGAAGGAGAAAACCGGAGTACCTGGAGGAAACCCTCGTGCTACGGGCGGGAAACAACCAGAGGAAAAACCCGTACATATACACTTCCCGTCGCCAGGATCGAACCTGGGTCTGTACGAAGCCAGAGACGTACACTGGGTCCAAGACGCCTACCGAATCTGACGTCCCAGTGCTCGCAGCTACCCGTGCACCCAAAAGTAGCAAAACAAAATTGAATCACTTTCCGTAACCTCTGTCAAGAGAACCGTGTGATTCCGAACTCCCATCAGTTGATCCAAATTTAATAAAAGTGGAATACACCTAAGGACTTTATCCTAGGTACAGCTGTCTCCGGGCAGTACAACAAGAAGTGGCTTACTGGCTCCTAGTATTCTTCACTTCACACCTAAGCCCTATCTTAACACCGTAGTTGGTAGTGCTTATTCAGTAGTACATGCCCCGACCGTGGATGAGACAAGATTCTTGCATCATCCCATGAGAAGCCATTCAGGACCAAGGGACTCCTAGTCGAGGAATAAATCAAGAATAAGTATCATCCCTGGTTTTACCTACCCAGGATCCTCCAATCACACTGACACAATGCTATCCTCAACTGGGCCCAGATCAGTAGGGCACACTGGAAAGGTGACATTATTCGCACGACCATTGACTCGGCTCAGATCATCTCTAGTTGTGTCCCCTATCACGCCTCCTTCACCTAGTACCCATGGGAAACGAAGTATTATCACAGATCCTATCGCTTCAAAAAACTACTTCTGATATATCTATGCCTCATATCTATGCACCGGAATTTCGATTTCAAAAACTTCAAGTCAAATTCGAGAAGGGGAAAGACCGTGAAGTCCCACACCCCTAAGTCCATCATGATGTCCACGGCCAACAACAATGGTACTAATTCCACCAGAAAAGCACTAGAAACCTGCAGTAGCGATATTGACCATGATAGTTCCAGTTCTTGCACAAAAACTCCTATTCCACCTGTTAAAGAAGAGAGTCAAAAGAAGCATCACATAAAAATTCACAAACAAACTGTAATATGTTGTCATACATACAGGTCCCTGACCAGTAAGAGACATATACACAAGTATGTGATTCAACCAATGGTCAACAAGCAGGTGGTGTTCCCTTAGTATTACTTTGTTAACAACTGATAGTACTCCCTGGTGGGTATGCATAAGATAAGTCTAGGTGACCATGGATATATATGTTATGCTTAGCTGCACCTGAAACCAGATGTGCTAACCGAACACCACAATCGCACCCACTAATGGAAAAGTGGGGTGAATAGCTCTTAGACACTACACTATTTACAATTCCATTTCATTAATATATAATACACATTATTTACCTTTTTAAGTTAGAACTACCCTCGCCCTACTTCCATAAGTACTTCCGTAAGTAATATCTTGAAGATTATCAACTTCAACAGTTTTGAATTGATTCTGGTCCAGATCAAAGTTATTTAACCAATTTCGTCCTAGAAACACTGGTTGCTCACCAGGAGAAATTATTCCCGAAACATTTTCAGTTCGATCATTTATAGTTACTTTTAATTTAACAGTGCCCATAGGCTTCACAACATCACCTACCCAAACTCTTAATGTTATATTACTAAGACTAATGTCAGCTTTCCAAAAGTATTTGTGATACCAACTAGTGGGCAGTAGGGTTGAATCTGCTCCTGAACTTCAAGTAGAAATTTATGACTGTATGTCATACCAAGAATTTATAGGGTTTGGGAGGAGAATTTGTAACTTTAAAAAGTCCCTATTGAAACACGTTAGATTCGTTCCCATTAGTTCAGTCCGAGTTTTCAGAGGGCGCCACATGTTCTATCTGGTAATTTTTGCCCAGTTTTCAGCCCAAATCTAAAGTAAACTAAATTACGACTAAGCTAGGCTAATTAATAATTAAGTACAAGCGAGTTTTGTTTAGTTTAGTTTAATTTTAGGCTAAAATCTGAGTAGAAATTCCCAACATAGAACACGTGGCGCCCTCTATAAACTAAGACTGAACTAATGTGAACGTAACTAAGACGCTTCAGTATGGGTCTCAGTAACAAATTCTCCTCCCCAACCCTATAAATTCATGGTCATACTGAACAATCCATCAAAGTATTAAATTCAGTTACTGTGTTAATTTCCGATTCTGGACTTGACTCAGAGCTGCTTTCTCACACTTCAGTTACGTCTGAATCAGAATTTTCTGATTCTTCTAACATACATACTTTTTTCCTGGAGTAAAGATGCTTCTTTTTACTGGCCGTTTGTATAAATTTTAGCTTATGGGATGATGAGGATGCCGCACTTTGCCCTCCAGGCTTGTTAGACCTACAAACGGAGCTCATGTGACCAACGATCCCACAGGATGAGCATGCTTCTTATACCTGCAAACGGCTTTCATTTGGATAGTTACAGCAAAAGTGCTTAGCATTTGTTTGCTTAATTTTACTTTTAAACGGACGTTTCTGTTTTACCAAGTGTATAGCAGAACCCTGAAACTTTGTCACGTTCTTTTCTTCTTGTTCTTGAGCGAGCCCAAACGTGCAGGCGTCTGCAACGGTTAAAGTCTTAGGATTCTTTGCTAAAAGAGCTTTCAAAATTTTGGTGTACCGGACCCCAACGACGAAATGGTCTCTTACCATTGTTTCCAACTTTGTCCCGTCTATTGCGTTATAACTATAGTTTAAAGTTAAACGCTACAGTTCAGTTACGTAACTAGCTATCGATTCACCTTCAGCTTGCTTTGTCTTTTGAAACACTATACGCTCACAAAGATAGTTGTGGGACAAGATTGGCTGAAAGCAAGGTGTTAAGCTCAGACGAAGCTTTTGTGGATTAGGAGCACATAAATTTCGTAGCAAGTCATACGTTTTCACTCCAAGACTAGTCAAAAAGACAGCTATCTACTTATCAGCAGGAACGTCGTGTGTAGCGAAGTTTATTTCCATAGCACAAGGAAAATCAACATTTACCTTAAACTAGAGGTAAATAAACCTTAGTATTTCTGTTGTATTTTTGTTGACCTGACTTTGAGGGCCAATAAGGTTTAAAGATATTGGGCTATGTTGTAGTTGGATGAGTTTTGTATTGGGTTGCTGTTTTGATTCCTTGCGGGACGCTACCTATGTTCGCCGGTTGGTAGCCTATCCGTTACTCAGGTGGATGATCTAGGATTTCTGATTTAATGAATTTTGGATTACTAGTTTTTCTTTTGGGTTGCTGTGGTTTTGTTGCTCGGGGAACTAATTTTGCTTTTGGAATATGTGTCTCGTTTTCAGTTGGGGCTGAGGTGGGGTGCCTGTTTAGGACGCACTAAACTTTGTCTCCGGTATCTGCAAAATAAATCCTGTTTGCGACGCTGCTACTGGTGCCAGCCCGTTAGTGACGTCGTGCAAGAATTCGTTAGCTTTTAGTAATGACTGATGAATGATAACAGGGCAACATGGAAGTAAAACCAATAATCTCCGCCACCTTCGATTTACCCCCAAATTGTTTTCAGCCCCCGTCCCCCCCTCTCCCCAGATATTTTCTCCCCTCGTTTTCACCCAAAACGGCAATGAGCAGGTTTCAAAAATGATTGGGAAATAATCTTTACACATTCACACAGTAATGGCGCAGTTTTACAACACCTGAAGAAGGCCCATCCCCTTAAAAAATTTCCCTAGTAAATTTTTGCATGTATGTGGAAGAATGCATGTATGTGTGAAATCGTAAAAAAAAAAAAAAGCGCTGATCAGTATGATTTCAAACCAGTTTTATTTTTTCTTCCTTTTTTTTTAGTTACGCCGCCAACATGAAGAAATATTCGGCCATCTCTCGTGACCAGCCACAAAAACCATTGGACAGAGCCATCTACTGGACAGAATACGTCATAAGACACAATGGCGCTCCCCATTTAAGACCTGTTGGACAAGACTTGAATTTTATTCAGTATTACTTGATTGACGTAATTGGTTTTATATTCACGCTACTCTTCATGGCCCTGTATGTTCTGGTTAAAGGGATAAAATGTCTACGAAATTTTTTACGAAAACGTTCTACCGAAGTAAAAATAAAGAAAATACAATAAACAGAATTACTCTGCGCTTTAGTGTCCAATAAGTTTAGGTCAACTTTTTCATAAAAAATACAATACTCGACAACATAAACACAACGAAACCAAACACCTGTCACTACTAATCGCTAGTGTCCATGGAGATGCAATTCTTGACGTGCGTGCACGTCTAACCAACGCTGAAAAGGAAAACTACATTTTCCTATTTTGCCTATATACCCATAATCCACTACTGCGACAGAGTTGACAAGACCCAACTTTTTTGCTTGGGCCATGCTTCAATCCTGTCTTTGCTGCCCTCCGGCAATTAAAAAGGTCAAGTCGGTTTTTCATTCCCTTCACTTTCTATGTGCGGCTTCAAATTTTGTTTACTTGCGTCTTTTAACGGTGTAATTGTTTGCAGACAGTCGCATAAATGGAATTTTGTAATTTTAAAAAGTTGAAATTTTGTATGGTAGAGCAGTGATATACCCTACGTTTACATGACCACTTCGAAGCGCTTCAGAGCGATGCGCATCGCGTCCGTGTCGCCTCCGTGGGTCTTGTAAACAGCCGTTCGTGGCGCTTTCTCTGTTCGTGGCGCATTCCCCCAATGCGCTTCACGGAGGTGGTTTCAAAATCCGTATCGCATCGTCTTTGTGCATGTAAACACTCGCAATCGCATTGAGCCATTGGAGAAAGCATGGTAAAGATGGCGGACACAGTTACGGCACCCATGTAATTTGTGCTGGTGCCATTCGAATTTTAGGTAAATAAACTGAAAATAAGTGTGCATGACTAGGAAGACCACTAAGTATTAATTACATTTAGTTACTTGGGTCTAAGCTGACCTAGTTTACAACATGCAGGGGGTAGAGCAGCGTGGGACTTGCTCACTCTTTGCCAAAGGGAGGGCAGGAAGAAAGGGTTTTCCCGATCGCACTGGTCGAATCGCATTCCTTAGCGCATTGGCCCTAATCGCTATCTTTCGTCTTGTAAACAGGTGCCGTTTTTTGATGCGCATTTCAAAGCGCATCGCTAGAATGCGCTTTCTTGTGGCCATGTAAACGTCTTATTAATTGTGGCGTTCGTATCTGAAGCCAGAAATTGAGCTACTTGCAAGGGGCATTGGATTCACGCGGAAGTAAAAAAAAAAAAGTAATTCAAGACAGCGGGTTTCTTGAACCTGCAAATGCTCATTTTTTTTTGAAAACTTTGGTGGCAGCTGCAATTTTCAGCAAGTTGAATCTTTTTTCTTCCGTATTTGACGACATGTATATATTTCGAACTGTGCAGGATTGAACAAAACAAAGTTATATTTAGGCCTAAGAAAGCTGCTCGCACAGCATTTGCTCGACGAAAGATGCCATTTGTGCTTTTATCTCCAGTGCACCTTGCAGCTAGTTCAACGACTGCTTAAAAATATGAGTTCGGCTGCTCATATGGAGTTATTGCCTGTGCTGTATTGAAAATCTAAAAATAAAACATTAAAAAATTGTACCTTCGTTTTTTGAGACAGATTGTGACATTTATTCGTAGCTACGTCATCACCCCCTGGTTTCGCTCCTTTGGACGGCATTGGGTCCGTGGGCAGTTCATGAGCCAGCTGTCTCAGTCAGCCTTGTCTAGCCGTAATTTACTAATAACGTCGTAATCTTGTAATGTTTTTGTTAATTTATTTTATTATTAGTTGGATGTTCCTCTTATGTAGTGATTTATTGTTAGGATAAGCCTAGGTAGTTTTTCCAATTTAATCACTTAGAGACTTCATTTATCCAATTTATCAAATCATTAAAGGGATATACCTCCCAGCACCACTTTTTTCTCGATCCTCCACATCAAGTACGGCCCCAAAAGTCTATTTCCTTACAGTTAGTCTTTCCCTAGCTAAAAATCCTTTTTAAAATGTGGCGTCTAAGAGATTTTCTGTTGAATATAATGGAACTTTATTTACGAACGACCCTTAAGTTAGTATATGATGCATTGCGCGCTTACAATAACCATGGCGTTTCATCTCTGTGTGTGCATGTACTAATTTGCTAATAATTACCGTGAGATCAAAAATCTAAAACCGTAATGCCGTAAAAATTAAAATTAATTATAACAATACATCGCCGAAGCAAAATTATAAGAAACTAGCCTAGAAAATTATAAGATGTGATGTTAAAATACGAGAATCAATCCGGTCTGTGACGACACGATTAATGCGTTCATGCTGGTTCGTCTATTAGGCACAATGCCAAATGAGACTGTGGATACGTTCTTCAACGCAGCTACTATTTCAGATGACCTTGATTTTCGTATCTGCGCGGATGGCGACCAGCGTGAACTGTTACAAGGCAGGCGGAATGTTGTAAGGCAGGCCGGGGGTGTCCCTTTAATGATTACGCTAATTTTACTTCTCCACATATTATATACTCGGTGTCGTGAAGACTAAAAGAGAGAGACACGTCCTTACGTCATTCCTGACGTACATCCCACCTCGAGCTCACGATGGGAGAGTTCAACTTTATTGTGACGTAATGGCCTGACGAGAGTTTTTCGTTGTTTGTGCGAGGAGGAAGAAGACTTGTCGGTCCAACCTGGCTTCTCGAATGGACGTGGCGTTTGTTCTGTTCACCTAACGATGTTCCCAACGTCATTGTGCTTCATGGCGTACTTCTGTTTCAAGCTTCTGCTAATGTGCTCAAATCCTGATCAGGTAAAATGCGATACACATAGATACTTAATACATAAAATAGCTTAGCAGTTAATATAGAGCAGTGACACGACGTAGTATTATTGTGTATAACTCTATGGTGCAGCCTTAATGGGTAAGCTGCAAGGGGCACTGCAGAGAGAAACAGAAGGGCGTCATACTGAAGCCGATGCTGTGAAGAGTGATTTCTTAGACCTAAAACGCGCGATTTTTGTTGTTGGAGAAAACAACGTTATTTTAAGCCTAAGCAATCCGCTCTTCCGTTGTTTTTCCCTCCATTTTTATGTAGTGCACCTTGTAGTTATGCCCTCCAAAACCCATACTGCGGCAAATGTCACTGCTCATAGCGTTTGAGTTCATGTGTACGAAATCTGTGAGTCAGTATTCGTTATATCAAAAATTTATAGGGTTGGGGGAGGAGAATTTGTAACTCTAAAAAGTCCATATTAAAACGTGTTCAATTCATTCCTATTAGTTCCATCAGAGTTTTCAGAGGGCGCCACGCATTCCATCTCGTAATTTTTGCTCATTTTTCAGCCCAAACCTAAAGTAAACTAAATTACAACTAAGCTAAACTAAATAATAATTAAATAGAAGCTAGTATCGTTTAGTTTAGTTTAATTTTAGGCTGAACACTGAGTAGAAATTCCCACTTAAAACTCAAGGCGCCCACTATAAACTGAGACGGAATTAATAAGAATGAATCTAAGAAGTTACAGTAGGAGATATCCGTCACAAGTTCTCTTCCCCAAACCTATAAATTCGATCATATCAAAAACCAAAACTGATAAAAGGGACCGACAAGTTCCGAATGGTTCGGCCCTTCAAAGGAGTAATATCAACACGCCAAAACATCCCCAAGTTAATCGCACCGATTAACAGTTCGAAGGGTAAATGAAAATTAAAAGCATTGCTACTGTTGGTAGCAATACTCAAGTTTTCATTTACCGTCCAAAGTATTATTCGGTGCGATTAACTTGGCGAATTTTTTGGTGTGATGATATCACTCCTTTGAAGGGTCGAACCAATCGGAACTTGGCGCTCCCTTTCATGAATTTTGGTCTTTGATATGATATCACTTTTTTTTTTTTTTTAATTCTGTATTAGACTCAACACAACTAGCCTGTAGATATGCAATAATACGCCAAATCAACAATAGCTTGAGTGATCATTTTTCCAATAGTTTAATTTCATATCATTCTTTTAAGAGGCCGAACCATTCTCAACTTAGTTGCCTCTTTACCAGTTTTGGGCTTTATTTGATATTTCGTTTGTTTTTCGTGAATTGGACGTAGACAGAATTTTTTTTGGGGAACGTTTCTTAGAGTTGTATCTAGCGTGTGTCGAGATACGCACGTCAGTATACACGTTGTCGTTGTATACAACGGCAGTCATGTCTAACGAGCAAAGCGAAGATCGTTTCAGTACAGAGTCAAGAGCACTGCTGCAGGAATTTAATGAACTAATTGACGCAGATAAAAAGAAGATGACGATGGAAATGAAGAAAACTCTACGGGAAATCTTTTTGAAACTTCACGGACTCATAAACGAACAAGTAGGTGTTATAAATATGCTCAAATCATTTGCTGCGCCAAGTAAACAGCAAACCTCTTCATTTGCGTCTATTGTGACGGAACAAACAACTGCGGATAAAGAGACCCCCATAGTTAAGCCTTCTGCAAGAATGCATGACATTGTTCTAGTACCGAAAATAGCTACTGAAACGTGCAGTGATGTTACAAAATCTGTGAAAGAAAAATTAAATCCAGCTAAGCTAAAAATTGGTGTGAAATTTGTGCGTGAAACAAAGAATGGGCAAGTACTTATCGGTTTCGATACTGAAGAAAGCAAAGAAAGTGCAGTTAAATTTATAAACAATAGCCCTGAACTCTCCAACAAAGTAAGTGTTGAAAACAGAAAATTACTAAACCCACGAATGAAAATTTTTGACATTCCGAAAGATTTGGAAAATGAAGAGTTATGTGATGTATTATATCAACAAAATGATAACATTACTGCATTGTACGAAAGCGATGCTCATTTCAAGGAAGATTTCGTCATCAAACACCGGCAAAAAACAAACAAGGAAGACACTGAAAACGTTGTTATTGAAGTGTCGCCAAAACTAAGGAAGGCTTTCCTGCAACACTCGCGAATCAACCTTAAATGGACGCGATCAAGCGTGAAAGATTATGTGCATGTGAGCCGTTGCTTCAAGTGCTGCGGGCTATCATCCCACTTTGCTGAGAATTGTAAAGAAGAGCAGGCTTGTGGCTATTGTGCTGGAACTCACCCTTTTAAAGAATTCCAAGCTAAAAAGGAAACCCCTTCTGTGCAAATTGCAGCCGACAAAACAAGAGGGCCAAGAAAGAGCTATACAAAACAAACCACAAGGCCAATGGCCCCGAATGCCCTATTTACAAGAAAGCAGTAGATAACCTCACTTCTAGAATTTCTTATGATTAAGTCCACAAAAACCCCTGAACAACTTCTGAGTGAAGAACCCTTTCTTCCCAAATTAACTAAGAGTAATGAACAAAACTCAATATGCCTAATAAATGATGAACTTGACTTTATTTTTAGTAATCCGGATGAGTGTCTGCTTGCAAAGGAATTCAAATCCACTTTTTATAATACCGAATATGTGAACGAGGGAGATGCAATTGATATTAATGATCGTTCACTTGAACTTTCAATGATTCATTTTTAATATCAGAAACTTGTGCACAGAAAATAAATACGAAAATTTTAAATTACTCTTATCATCAGCCAAAACGGATTTTGTTTTAATTGCTATGTCTGAAACTTGGTTAACTGAAAAGAATAATTTCAACTACAAATTGGAGGGTTATACTTTTATTCATGTGGACAGAAAAAAAAATGAAGGAGGTGGTGTTGGATTTTTTATCAAAGATACATTGAGTGTTAAAGTGCGTCACGATTTAAATCTCAATATTGAGGAAACTGATGGACAGGGTCTGTTTATTGAAGCTAAAATTAATGGTCATTATTATGTGTTTGGAGTTATTTACAGACCTCCTGATGGCGACAAAATGTTGTTTAGTGATTGTGTGTGTCAAATCTTTAGCAAAATTCGTTCTGAAAGAAAGCTGGGTTATGTGCTTGGAGACTTCAATATAGACTTGAATAATTACACATCTGATAACAGAACAGCATTTTCGATTGATGATTGGATTTCAGAGGGTTTTGTGCCAATCATTACTAAACCTACTCGAGTGACAGCTACTACTTCTACACGAATTGACAATGTCTGGACTAATAATTTTCGGAAGGACTCTCTCACCGGAGCAATTATTTCAGACCTTACCGATCACTACCCCGTCTTTGTTTTACTTTCAGGATCAGTGAACCAATATCGACAACATTCCAAAAAAAAAGAGTAAACGAAGCTTCAGCGAAAAAAACTATAAGAAATTTATGAATCTCATGAATTCAGAAGACTGGAAGGAAGTCTCCCATTGTCTAAACGTGGACGAAATGTATGCTTGCTTCCTTGGAAAATTTAAAAGTTATATAGATGTTGCTTTTCCGATTAAAACACCAAATGTAAACTCGCGTGAACAATCCCACGTTAAGAAAGTCAGAATGGATTACCCCGGAAATAAAAAAGAAAATCAAAGATAAAAACAAGTTGTATCGAAAATATATAAAAAATCCGACAGACTCAAATAATCAAACATGCAAAGAAACAAGTTTCTCAGTTACTAAAAACAACTAAATACAACTTTTACACCAATTTATTTAACGAAAATAAGACGAATGGCAAAGAAACGTGGCGTATCTTGAACAATTTAATGGGCAAGTCTAGTCAAGACAGGCAAAGGTGGCCTCAATCCGTCGACAAATGCAAGCTAGCAGCAGACCTGAACAATCAATTTTGTACAGTTGGCCCCAAATTAGCTGCTGATGTTCCTCCTACCACTCCTGAACTCCAAATCACAGAAATCACAGAAATCAGACTGTGTGAATTCTGTGGCCAACTAACGAAATTGAAATTATAACTATAATTAAAGCCTTACCAAACAAACCGTCATGTGGCTTTGATGAAATTAATTGTTTTTTGGTGAAAAAGTGCGTTGACTCAGTCTCAAAACCACTTTCAATAATCATCAACAAATCTTTAACCACTGGTAAGGTCCCTGAGTTACTTAAACGAGCTAAGGTTATCCCAGTGTTCAAATGTGGTAACACAGATGACTTTAACAATTATAGACCAATTTCCGTTCTTCCTGTGTTTTCAAAAATTCTAGAAAAAGTGGTTCACAAAAGGATCTATGATTTTCTTGAAAAGCACAACCGTCTTAGCAAGAATCAGTTTGGTTTTCGAAGAGGAAGGTCAACTACTCAAGCTATACACTGCATTGTTGAAAGCATTATTGATAGCTTCGAAGCTGGTAAATTCTCCATTACAGTCTTCATGGATTTAGCTAGAGCATTTGATACGGTGGACCATGAATTACTATTAAGAAAGCTGAAGCTGAATGGAGTGAGGGGAATTGCGTATGATTGGTTTAAAAGCTACCTTACTGATAGAACGCAATTTACAAATGTTGAATGTGAAAGTTTGTCTCTGCTCAAAATCACTTGTGGTGTACCACAGGGTTCCATTTTGGGTCCTCTGTTGTTCTTAATTTACATTAATGATGTCTTTGAATGCAGTAAAATTGCTGTTATTGCTGGCTTTGCTGATGATACAACTTCCCAGTACTCATCTAGTGACCTTAATAATCTTATTGATATTGTAAATAATGACTTGAATTTATTTTATAATTGGTTTGCGGCGAACAAATTATCATTGAATGCAAAAAAAAAAACTAAGTATATGATTATGTGTTCTCGCCAAAAACTGGCATATGTAAATTGCTTAAATGTTAACGATGTAAGTATTAACGGGATTTCAATTGAAAAAGTAAATGAAATTAGAATGCTGGGGTAATGATAGACCATAACTTATGCTGGAAACCTCAAATCAATTTTGTGTGTAAAAAAATTGCGAGAGGAAATGCTGTTTTAGCAAGAGTCAAACATTGCGTTCCAAGCTATCTTTTACGATCTCTTTACTTTGCTTTTGTATACCCGATCATATTGTATGGTATTACAGTTTGGGGAGCCACTACTAAGACTAATCTACAAAGAATTTTAACTTTACAAAAAAAGTCAGTTCGACTTATTGCTAAAGTGCCTTGCAGGGAGCATACTCTGCCCTTGTATGAATCCCTAAATATTTTGACGATTGAATTTGTTTTTAAGTACTCTGTATGTATGTTTATGTACAAGTCCTTAAAGGATGAATGTTGGGAACCATCTCCCTACGGTGTAGGTTACAATAGAAGGCATTGTGACACTCACTCACACAACACCCGAAACGATGATAAACTTGTTCCTCGTAGGTGTAGAACCAACTACGGGAAAATGAGTTTATCTTACACTGCTCCCGTTGTGTGCAATGAATTACCGAAGTCAATTTCTGGTAACTTAAACGGTATTAATTTTTTATGTCTCTTAAGAAAATATTTTATGAGCTCCTACAAATCAAATGTGGAATATCTTAGGTTTTATATATATATATTTATGTATATTTTTTTTTCCTTCTAGTGTTCGTTTTGCTATTTTGTTGTGTTTTTCAATTGTAAATAATTTTCTTATTTTGTGCTTTCTGTCTGGTTCGTCACTATAAAATAGGAATTTTGTATTCCTCGTGACGATTTCCTTCATGTAGCATCGTACTTCATGAAAATAAACTAATTATTATTATTATTATTATTATTATTATTATTATTATTATTATTATTAGTTTATTATTAGATTATTATTAGATTATTATTATTATTAGATTATTATTAGATTTAGTGTAATGGAACGAGAGATAAAAAAATGGATAATGACTAAATAATAATAGAAAGTGTGATGATAAATAATACTAACATAATGAGTAAATCACTAACACTTGTATATGTATAATATGTATAATAATATAATTTCATATGATTGTAACCTATTTATTGCTTGCACACACAAGTCATAATTGACTTCGTGCCTGTACTGTTTTTTTTCAACAACATCATTAGTACAATAAAGCAGATTATTATTATTATTATTATTAATGAAATTTATGGTTTCTGCGACTGACTATATCATTTTGAGATTGCAAAGAGTGCAGAATAAGATAGTAAAAGTATTGTTTGGGAAAGAAGGTGAAAAAACAAATGATTTATATATAAAAAATAACACATAAAAATTATGATGAAAGCAAAAGCAAACGGAAAATAATCCAGAAATATCGAATACCGGAGTGGAATAATGCTTACGGCTTAAGAAACAAACCCTATTACATACCACACATTTTCAATAAATTGGACCCCAAAATATTAAACTATGAAAGCAAAGGAATTTTGAAAAAAGAATTAAAACAAGTATTCGTAAATTCTTTAAAAAACTGAAGATGAATGCTCCAAAGAACTGTTCGCTAAATAGGAAATAAGTATTAAATATTAAAATACTAAAATAACTAAACAGTGTATTTTATTGTGAATTAATTTTGTTTAAAAAAAAATTCTTTTTGTACGTAATTAAACAATTTGTATATATTGTGTAATTTATGTATCAAGTGTATTATTTATTTATTGTATAAAATATATATGTATTGCGGCTCTCACAAGTTTTTTAAACTTCAAGCCTTGACAACGCAATAAATTTATTATTATTATATAAAACATCTCAATGACATTTTGACAAGATTGGGAAAAGCTGGCTTCACCGCTAACCTTAAGAAAGTTCAGTTATGTGCTCAAGAAATTACTTATCTCGGTCACGTAATTCGACCTGGCCAACTGCGACCTGAACCAACAGCTGTGAAGATAATACAGGACTTTCCTGATCCTACATGTGTCAAGGAGTTGCAGCGTCAACGAGGCCTTTTTGCCTTTTACAGACAATTTTTGCCTACCTATCACTCGGCGGCCTTGCCTCTTTTGGATTTATTGAAAAAAGACGTCAAATGGCATTGGTCAGATGCGTGCAAGAATGCCGTGAAGGAATTGAAGGCCGGACTCATTGATTGCGTACTTAAGCTACCAGACTTATCATCAAAATTTTCCATCACCTGTGACGCTTCTGGAAGTGGCATAGGGTGCGTCATCAGTCAAGAGGTGCCTGGTGAGGGACTCAAACCTGTGGCCTTCACCGGTAGGGATTAACCAGCGCTGAAAAAAAATACTCCATGGCTCAGCAAGAGATGCTTGCTGTAATTTATGCTGTCAAGAAGTTTCGGCCTTTCATTAAACACCGAATTTGAACTTCAGACGGGCCATGCCGGCCTTACAGCTCTGCGCAAGATGCCTAACCCTTCTGGGAGATTAGCAAGATGGATAATGGAATTGGAGGGCCTTAATTACACTTTGAAATGGAGGAAGGGTGTTGACAACGAAGTGGCTCATTATTTATCAAGGATGCATGAAGATCCCAATATGGCCGACGACTGCTACGACGGAATGGAAATAGAAGAAATGAAGATTGATCTAAGCGACAGCGATTTTCCATCACTCATTGAGTTTCAGGAAGCGCAGCAAAAAGATCCAGTTACCTTAAAGCACATCAAAAGATTGGAAGGAAATGGTGGCAGTGTTGCCAAAAGGCCCTAAAGCCCGGACATTTTGTCATGCGTCAAGGTCTGTTAACAAAGGCATTTCAGTCGTGTGACATTCCTGATCAGGTGAACGGGACAATTTCCTATAAAATCTTCGTGCCAAGGAGTCTTCAAATTCGGTGCATGACAACTGCACACTCCGCTCCAGAAGCCGAACATAGAGGTGTTTTCAAAACTTTGCATCGCCTTCAAGAACATCTGATATGGTACCACATGCGTAAATCAGTTAACTGATTTAATTCGTTCCTGCCCTACATGCCAAGTGTGCAAGGCGATTAATACTAAACCGGGTGGCCTTCTTCAAGTGATGCAACCACCCCCAGGACCCTTTATCAACATCAGTTCAGACTTAATTGGTCCGCTCCCCGCTGCACCGGGAAACTTCAAGCACATCCTGGTGATTGTCTGCGAACAAAGTGGTTGGACTGAACTTTTTCCGTTACGAACCACCAAACTTAAACAGGTAGCGGCAGCGGTAGAGTGGTGGATAGCGCACTGGGGGAGCCCCAGACGGATACTGACTGACAGAGCAACAATTCAGCTGGTTGGATAAAACTACTCAAGTCTCATGGAATCAAGTCCGACTTAACTACGGTGTTTCACCCGCAAAGCGACTTGACAGAAATCTACAATAAATCTGTCAAAAGTATGTTGCGGGCGTATGTCAGTAAACATTCAGAATGGGCGTCGAAATTAGAACAAATTGGATTCGCGCTGCGCACTGCTCGCTCGGAATCTAGTCAATATAAGCCTAGTGAGATTGTTTTGGGTAAAAATCTGGCTTACCTCTGGTCTAAAGACATTGGCGACTTGCAGACAGCAGATGAATAGCTCCCTACTGACAAAAATTCGAACCAAGAACTTATAATCAATAAATTCAAAGAGTATGGGAAGAAGTGATGGAAAACATGTTGAAATAAGACAACGTCACGAATTTTATTATAACCATAAACACAAGATTGTTGAATTTCAGGAGGACGCAAAAAGTGGTAGAATTGTAGGCCCCACCAATGTTGTGGATCTTAAAGAATATTTCGAACCAATGAAGGACAAACAACAAAAAGAATGGTCGAAAAGTCAGCAGCCAGGGGTTAGCAAAAAAGATGAGAAGTCTAATTTTGTTCCTAAAGTATCATACGCCAAGGATTCATCACCCACTCCTAAACCATCCTATAACTTGAGAAAAAGGGACAAGGGAAGAGTAGCCAAGCAGCATCCCTAATCCGTCAGAAACTCCCACTTCTTTTCTTCTCCGGCGATCAAACGGGAGCAGGGGAGGGGGGGGGAGAAGCGGACAGACCACCTGAAGACCGGATCTGCATGCATAGATGTGTGCGCTACTTAAGAATCGGAGATTTGAACATTTCTATTGAAATTTGACTAAGTGTCCACGTGTGACTGTATTGAAATGATCGGCACAGCCGATAATTGCTATTTTGGATTTCTATGTAAATTTGGAACAATGACTTCTGTTGAAACAACCCCCCCTAGAAAAAGGGGTTAAAAAGACAATGTTGGGGTAGAGTAGTGTGATCGAGATGTGGAGGAAGGAGTTGCTCTAAAAATTTGTAGTGGAGACATGCAGTTGAGTGCGGTAGATTTGTGACGGCAGCAAAAAGCGTGGTTGTAAGATTGGAATAGTGGTAAGTCTTCTGGCAGGAATTCTTCGTGGGAACTGTGGTCGGCACAGGAATTAGCCGAAATGGAGAGGGCCATAGGACGCCCACATCGTGTGTATTTCGGACCAATTGATGCTAATGTGCGTAGGATTTCTGGCGCTGCTTCGTTGACCGGCGGTCAACGGCCGAATCGCAGTGGTACTTCATGACAAGTGGTAGGTTCCATGGCTTCAATCGACGGAGGGTTTTTCGGTGGCCGTCAGGTCAGCAATAATTGTGCGTGCTCTCGTCATAACGCCCCGAATTGGCCACTTCCAATTGAGTCTCGATTTGCGCCGGTTGCTAGAGTGGTTTGGAATTACCATTACCAGCAACAAGACGCAATATTCAATGTGATTTCCTTCTCTGATCGCCGACGCCCTCATGGAGGCACCAATCACGGTGGGAATCCACCCACCCGGCCACGCGATGAGGATTCACGCCATGTACCAACTCCTAATCATGGAAGAAGCAATGGAAAGGTGACCGTTTTGATGGTGTTTCCGTCAACTGGTGAGATGCGTACATTTCTACGCCAAGTTGCAAGGGAGTAAAGTGTTATGTGTTATATTTTTAATTATTGACCTTATCAGCCAAGTCTGAAGTGCGCATTGGGCAGGTTTGTGTTTAGTGTTCGTGCTTCAGACAACAAAACAGCAGCTGAAAGTTAATTACTGTTTAGACGTCTAAATACGTCAAATACCTTCTATTTGGCACATAAGTGTATTTTTTCCCATGCTTGTTGAATTTTAATGTATGTGGAGTTGTGATTAACATTCAGACTGGGAAGAAGCAGTTTAAACGCTTATGAACTCTCTGTACATGATGGCGAACTTTATTGAATTTTTCGAACAGTTTTTCCTTCTGGAAAGAATCCGTCTAAATGTGGTAACTGCCAGTCGGTTTGGTCATTCGTTTTACCGACGTAATGTTGTTTGTTTACATTGTGTATTTGCTATTGTTTTATTTGTGTTGTATGTTTGAATTTGTGTGTTAATTTTCGTTGTGTAATTTACATATGAGAATTTTCTTTGCATTTTCATGTGAAACGTTTTCATATCATGGATAGTGTATTGTTGTTGGAATTATTGTATTTTTTAGGTTTGGTCATTGGATATGTAATTTGTTTCGGTAAATTGTGTTTGGCTTTGATGTTTCATTTTAAATTTAAAAATTGCATGCTGTTCTTTGAATTTGTATTTTGTGAGTTGTATTGAATGGGTTATTTCTTTTTGCATGTTTGATGTTTGGTTAAGTTAAATGAACTTTTAAACTATTGAACTGATAATTTGGTTTTTTTTTATGTTTCATTCAAAAATTTAGTGTTTAAAATATTTTCATGGTTTTGGTAATTTATTGTATTAATTGAAATTGCTATGTTCCTTTGATACATCATTGTCGATTCAAGTTGAATTTATGATTTATTATCGAATTTTTCTTGATGAATGTATTTTGTGTTTGGTTGTTATTTTTAAATTTTATGTGTATTGGTGTGGGGTAATATACAATTTATTAAAAGAAAAATATGGATTCGATTTACATCTATAATACATTTCTCTCATATTTTTTTTCTTTAAATGATTGTATTTTGATTTGTTTGTATCGGGCGTTTAAGTGAGAGCACCCATGGCAATCTTCCTATCTTTCCTTTTCCCCAATCTATGCGCAAAACCTCTTCCTTTCTTCCCACTTACTTCTGCGTCTCTTCGCAACTCTCCGATTGCAGTTTCAATGGTTGTCATTAAACTTAAACTATGGCTAATGGATTCTTCAATTGTGGGGAATTTTTAATCACGCCTGGATACAAAGGATTATTGATGCTGTTGTGTAGAAAAAATTTTTTTTTGTTTTCTAACGTGAATTTTTAAGAAAAAAATAACCTACATAAAAATGTGTTGTTGATTGTTGTGTTGTATATTATGTAATGCATGATATGTTATACGTTGTTTTTTTGTGTGTTGATTTGTCATTGAATGATGCTTTTAAATTCAGTGTGATTTATAAGATTTTCATTTAGATTTTGGCATTTATTGGTAAATTTGGATTTACATTTGGTTTTATTCAATGTTTTTTTTTTTTGTCGGTGTATGTGTATGTTTGTGTAGAAAATTAAAAAAAAAAATTTAATTGCATTTGGTCAAATTTTTTTAATTTTGAGAATTTTACATTGGCATTTTTCAAATATATTGTATATTTGTAGTGTTTGTTCAATGTGTGTTCTTGTTGTGTTCTCCTTATGTTCAATTTGTTGTATTTAACAGTGCTTAAATTTTTAAACAAGACACTCCCGGATTTCTCTTAAGTGTGGGGAAGGACAGAAGTATGTTTTCAAAAGGGAACTTGTGGGATTATTTGGGGGACCTGGTATATAATTGGTAGTTAAATTTTTGAAGGGGGAGAGGGAGTTAATTTCTTGAATGGGAGAGGGTATAACGCTGTACGTAGCGTAAACTAGCTATGTACTCCTGTTACTTAGGGCGCTATATAGGCTTGTATAGTTGCCATATATTCTAACCTTATTATATCAGCTTTTAGGCGTCTTCTTTGGCGCTGGGTTCAACTGGTTCCTTTGTCAGTTGACCCCAGCCCCAGAAAGGATTAACTTAGCCTTTGAATGGTGGCCGGACTGTTGCAACAGCCCGACCCCCACTCAATAGCAGGGGTGGGTTAAAGGGGGCGTTGCTTTCCATTTCTCTTGAAATCCAGAACTTTCGATCGGCAGGCAACGCATACCAAAACTTGCATCAGATTTGGGTTTTATGGCGTGAGAAAAAGATTCTAGAATGATTGATGGGTCATTCCATATAAGAGCTGACCGCCTGCATTCTTGATCTGGTAACTATGACTTATCATCGAGTTAGGATCATCTTGTGAGGTAGCTGATAGTCTTTCAGTGTGGGTTGATAGACATTGTTCTCCAACTTATGCTAAGGCTATTATGGTGCTTCATCTACGTAAGTTATTTAAGCCTACCGTATTAGTGCGTATATTTGTTTCCCTGATTTAGCCATAAACTTTCGTAATTATTAACTTTAACACATTGTGTTGTTTCCTACTTAATCATACTTCTCGAGTGTCCCCTAGCACTTGGGTTGAACTGGTTGACTCGGATGCAAACCATTGGTGTACTCTATATCCATTCTACCACGTTACACCGATCTTGAAAGCAGCAGTGCCATTACCTGGCGTGGGAGTCTCGGCTCTTGTGCAACAATAGTGGCCATACCACTTAACTAAAGACTATTCTGTAGCGAATTTACCAATGACGTATCGCACCTTACTTTCCTTGTGAATCTTTATAATTTCATAAAATTCTGGCATGAGCATATACCTGTTGTGAATATTATCCTGTGTTGATTCAGCCAGTCGATCACGTCACACTGCAAGCTGTTGGAATTTGATGCACGAGCCACTTGAACTAGCATTCATTATCCATTACGAACTATAACAGTTTTCGGTGGCAATTTTGGTGGCAGTCCCTCTCCATCAAGTTCTTTCTGCAAATGCTACCAAAATGTAAGTAAATTTTACTTTGTTACAGACGTGTTAACTCACGTTCAGCTGTGTCACCCGATGACCCCCCCCCCCCCTCCCTTTTATGCCCCCTTCGAATTCTACCAAGTTGTCTGTATATCTTGCCACTTTTTGAAATGCTCACCATCACCATCCATTTCATCGTGATAATCATTAGATTTTGTTTTGGAGTGAAACAAAAGTAGGCCTCCGTCAACAAATCCTTTCTTTCTACATGTGTGTAGCATGATTAGACGCTTCTCTTTACCGCGTTGTACATGTCCGGGTCTAATCATTGATTAGAAAGTTAACTAAATACAGCGTCTTGTTCTTTCAGTTCTACACGCGGAATCCTAGCAGTGGCTGCGGCTACTAATACCTCTGCTAATGCTTTTGCCTTCGAAGCAGCACGACGGCAAAGCATAATCAGAGGTATAGTACCCGCAAATTCCGCCAGAACCCTGCGTAGGAATGGAAGACGTAAGATGATAAATCTTGATAACTTTCTAGTGATGATGGTCTAACTTTGTCACTGTGGCACACTTTTCCCATGGTATGGCCCTCATTAACCCAAGTCAAAGGGTTTCAAAGGGTTTAACGAGCGTTAACCACTCCTGGTCATCTGCCCGAATCCCTAAGGCCAAGTCTCGTCTAAATAAACAATATCACGGTCAGTTTCTCTATATTGTCGTATTGCACGAAGACACCATTATCGCCATTCAACCACGTCAAATCTCTGTATAAAAAATGAACGTGCGTCCACTCGCTTGTACCTAATTGTTTCAAGATTTTTTGCATTGCTGTACGTTTTCCAGCAAACCCAAAGCGTTTTTGGGACTCTTCTCAACATTTTCTTAACAATAGGGAGCTGTTTATTTGTATTTGTACAACTCTTTCATTGTTGAATCATTGTTGCAGCAGTGGATTTACATCATGAAGACAACTGCTGCAACAATGAAATCGTTGTCTTACCATAAAAATCACGGCTAGGCGTGGGTTTCTTGCTTATCTACATATATAATAGGCAGCAGGCGGCCAAATCACCGGCCACGCCATTCCGTCGTACAATCAAGTACCCCACCCTGTAGTGCCATCTGTTGACGGAATTCGCCTTCAAATTCGGGTTGGGACACTTTTCCAATGTCTTCAAACAGATGGCGCCACTTACCAAACCTGCCATCTCGCCGTCTATTGACGGCCTTGGACTACAAGTTCGGGTTATAACACTTTTTCCAAAGTCTTCGAAGAGATGGCGCCACTTACCAGACCAGCCGCATCGCTTTTGGGTTCGTTTTTTGGTATTGTTGTGGTACCAAAGCGGCCAAGCGGCCAAGCGGCCGAGGCCCCAATAAAGTATATTGGATTCGGATTCGACCAACAAAGTTTTAGTCGCATGGACTGTGCCATTGTCGGCGTTTGAGCTAAAAAAACAAAAAAACAACCCGTGTCTACTAAACCAGACAACTTTAAACCAAACGACGATTGGTTCCTAATTTCGAGGCCCATTGGCAGCCTGATAACGATGGAAAAGTGCATTTATTTCCTAAATGTTCACTTCCAGAAACGAGTTGAATTGTTTTTAAGTGGGCGGCAACAATCGTTGCTTGCAACAATGTCGCCATGCACGGTACCGAGATGGATTGTTTCCAAGGGTTACTTGCTTACTGAATGCTGGATTTCTCAGGGCTTTTTTTTAGCCTTCAGTCAACCATACGCATGCGACTTTTCCGGGCCTGCACCAAAGGGGAAATGTCACGGGGCGCCGTTTTCGTGGGGTGCGGCGGAGGGGGTGCCAGGGCAAGTATGTGTGGAGGGCAATGTGCGCTACCGAAGTGAATTGTTTCAAAGGATTAACTTAAACATGGGATTACTTGCTTACTGAATGCTGGATTTCTCAGTGATAGGGTTTTTTTAGCCTTCAGTCAAACACATGCCAGCGACTTTTCCGGGGCTGTACCAAAGGGAGAATGTCACGGGGCGACGTTTTCGGGGAGGGGGAGGCGGGCAAGCGTGTATGGGGGAACACGTATGCGAATCCAGGAAGGGGCAGGAGTGTTGGGAATTGGGGTTTAATGTAGTGTGGGGGAGAGGACATATGTGGGAGCCATTCACATGTTCAGTCTTCGGGTTGATAAACTTAAAACCAAAGACCAACCACCTGGAGGGAGGCGGGGGGAGGGGTGCGCAGCATGCGCACGGGCACAACTAGTGTAAGTAAGAAAACGAAGGTCTTTGGTTCTTACTTAAGTAGTAAAAGTACAATCGCTATCCATGTTTATGTATCCCAAATCGTTTCTAAGGTATTATTAAACTATTTCACACTTTAAATTAACAACCATTAATTTTTAAAATAAGAAAAAAGAACTCTAAGCATAGAAAACGAAGTCTTTTGGTTCTTACTTACCTATGTAAATCTCCCACCGCTATCAATGTTTACAGATCAATGTTTACGTGTCACTGTTACCAAAGTAATACATTTATCGCAGCTGAAGAAAGACCCGACGGAAAGAGTTCAGATTGATTAAAATAACCCATTTATTGCAGTTGAATTTAAAACGGAGTTGGAGCAAAGAACATTCCCTCTAATAATGGCTCGTTATACTATCGCAACAACAGCTCGCTTACTAACAATGTAAATCGTTGTTGTACAAAAATGTTCGACGATGGTTCGGCAACAATACGCTACCACTGTCGCTTTATTGCTACAGTGGCTCGTTCACTAAAGATTCAACTCGTCGTTGTATAAATGTTAGACGATGGCGTTCAGCAACAATGCGGTAAAATATTCGCTTTATTGCCATTGTGGCTTCGCCACTAATCCTGTCCCTGTGGTATACTCCCGTAGAAATTTTAGTTCTAATTTGTCTAACCATTTGTAGGGGCTTTAAAACTTATAAAAGAACCGCACGAGATTCTACAGACGCCATTTTACAAAATGGCTGCCGTCAATCTTCTTTTTTTGCTTATTTCAACAATTAGAGCACTTGCAGTCTCCAT